>PVKM010023222.1:0-21303 GCA_004027735.1 Carollia perspicillata | reverse complement strand
TTTTCAACTGTGTAACCTTGAATAGTTTACTTTATATCTTGTCAACTAATTGGATTTAGAATAGATTACAGTTTGCGAAAATGTTGATTCTTTCAACCCTCAGGTTACATGGGTCAGACAGGGACCACAAAAGGCCTTAAGCTAGTGGACTGTGATTAATCTTAAATGCCTTTAAAATATATTTATCATTTTTGTGTATGGTAAGACCAGGGATGTTTAAGCACTAAATTACTTAACTGGCTGGTTTGTGCTTATGAATTTATTGATGATAATGCCTAATTCAGAGGATTATTAAAGGGCTCAATTTGTGCAGTCCAGGATACAATTGGCATTTAACAAATGTTAGTTCCATCCATCTTTTTATTTTTCTCTATAAAAAGCCTTCCTCCACTTCTGTTTTCTTTATGCTCTTCCTTTTTTTCCTAAGTATTTTTTCAATCATTTCTACATTTCTATTTCCCCTTTTTTCTACTTCTTTTACTTTTCTTTATGCAGGTCATTTTTTTCTTTTATCCTCACTCTATCCTCATTCAGACTCAAAAACAGAAATTTCAAATCCTGCTTTCCTTAACTCACTGTGCACGAATACTAACACTGCACCACAACCCCTAAACAAAATAGCATTGAATGTTGAGAAAGTTTCGTCCATTTTCCAAATAACAAAAATTCTATGAGAGAAAGGAGAATGTATTTTCAAGATCAGATTTCATTCAGTTTTTAACACAATCACAAGCAAAAGAAAGGGAAAGACAGAAATAGAACAAAGGAAAAGAGATTGTATTACAACAGAAATGACATTGCTTCAAACAATATTTTCAACATACAAAACAAAGAAGTCATCATTCTTGGAGTGAAGAATCAGTTATTGAAATTCATGTAACATAGTAATGAAGCTCTTAGAAGAAGGGGAGAGTGAGAGATCTTAAAAAAAATACTTTTCTTTTCAAAATGAGTTCTAACAAACATTAGTCTTAGGAACTAATCACCCAAGATGATTCAGGAAAAAAAATGAAAAGATTTGCATGATGAAAAATACCTGAAATATGCTGCATTTGATCTCCACTTCACCAGTGGAGATGAAAGACCTCCATTAGCATATTAGAGATTGGAAGTCCTATGGTAATTTATTTAATTTGGTCTAATACAGATTTCGAAATCATCCATGGGAATGGAACCATTCTTTTTCTTTAAAGCAGCACCTCATAGAAAAAAATAGAAACTCTGGTTTAGAAACCACGTGGAACCAATCATCACTAATAATCTACTCTTTGGATTCATTCATTACTGAATCATTACAGAATGCCCAACCTGTGCCAGGCACATGGATGCTGGGACAGCAATGGGTAAAACTAATAAAAATTCCTGCTCAAATGGAGCTCATGTGCTTGTGGTATAGAGGAAGGCAACACACTTAATAACTAACTTGTACATTAGATTAGAAGGTGGCAAGTATAGTTGACCCTTAAGCAACATGGGGGTTGGGACACTCGCCCCTTGCACAACTGAAAATCCACATATAATTTTTGACTCCCCCAAACTTAACTACTAATAGCCTACTGTTGACTACTAGAGACCTTGCCAATAACACAAACAATTGATTAACACATTTTGTGTAAGTATTATATACTGTATTCTTACAATAAAATAAGCTAGAGAAAATGTTTTTAAGAAAATCATATGGAAGAAAAAATACATTTATAGTATTTATTGAAAAAAAAATCACCTATAGGTGAACCTGCACAGTTCAAATCTGAATTGTTTATGGATTCACTGTACTGTGAAGAGTAAATAGTGTAGTGAGATCAGGGTTGCACTTTTATTTTATTATTATTGTTTTAAAGTTGTCACCCAAGGATACATACATTAATTTTGGAGAGAGAGAGAAAGGGAGAGAGAGAAAAATCAATGTGAAAGAGAAACATCAATTGGTTGTCTCCCCTATGCGCCCCAACCAGGGACCAAACCCACAACCTAGGTATGTTCTCTGACCAGGAATCGAACCCACGACCTTTCAGTGTATGGGACAATGATCCAACTGCTGAGCACACTGGCCAGAGCAAGACTGAAATTTTTTTATTGTATTTTTTCCATTACCATTTATCCCCCTTATATCCTCTTCCCCCCTCCTCCACAGTCACCATACTGTTGTCCATGCCCATGAGTCCTTTTTCCTTTCTACTCAACCCCTCCACCCCTTCCCCCTGCATATCTGTCATCCTGCTCTAGTGAACAAACTGAACTAACAAGCAAAATAGAAACAGACTCATAGATAGAGAGCAGGATTGCACTTTTAAAATAAGAGAGTTAGGGTAGGCCTCCAAAGGAGGGCAACATTTGTGCAAAGTCTTGAAGGATATGGAAGAATGAGTCAAGTGGATATCTCGAGGTGGGGAAACCACCCCAGGTAGACTTAGAGCCAGTAAAAATGCCCTTGAATTGGAACATGCCTGCCATGTTCTAAGATCAGCAGCGAGGCTGGCATGGCCACATAGATAGAGTAAAGGACTAGAGGAGCAGGATATGAGGTCAAGGAAGTGCTGCAGGGTCAGATCAAGTAAAATGCTATGGGCTGAACTGTGTTGCTCCAAAATCCATATGTTGAAGCCCTCCCTAACCTCCAGTGCCTCAGAGTGTGACCTCATTTGGAGATAGGGCCTTTGGAAAAGTAATTAAGTCAAAACTGGGTCATACTAACTTCATTAGCAAAGGCCCTAATCTAATATGACTGGTGTCCTTTTAAGAAGAAGAGTTCAGGACACAGAGACAGAGTGACACCCACCTGAGGATGCAGTGAGAAGGGCAGCATCTACAAGCCAAGGAGACAGGCCTCAGAAGAAACCGAACCTGCTAACACCTTGATCTTAGACTTCTGGCCTCTAGAATTTTTGTGGTTTTAGCCATACAGTCCATAGCATTTTGTTATGGCAGTCCATTCCTCCTAACTTCACAAGAACAAGCCAAATTAGTTCTAAAACTACAATATATTTGGTAACTTGTTTATTTTAGTCCCCTGAGAACTAGGGATACAACAAAAAAAAGCTAAGTGAACTAAATTCCAGAAAAGAAAGAATCCTTTCCATCTAAGAACAGACCTTTGGCTGCTTTTATCCCCAGTTTAAGGAGAAGAAGAGCAAATCTGCTATTGACAGGAGTAAGGAGAAAGCCAAACGAGTAAAAATGTTAAACACTACACGCAGGCTGGCGTGATGGATTCGATCCTACGAAACTTCATTCACAGAGGGGGGCCACAGCTCTGACCCAGAGACAGTCAGGCCTTTCCTGAGAGAAAGGCAGGAGCTCTCCTAAGGGCTGGGGACATGGAGAGACAGCTGAGAAACAACTGACTCTTTCAGTACCCTTTATTTCCTCCCTATTCTCCTTTTTTATTGTTGACACTATTACAGATGCTCCCCTGTTCCCCCTGCCTCTGATCCCTCCCCAGGCCTTCACCACATTGTCTGCGTCCATGGGCTATGCATATATGCATACGTGTTTTTTAAGCTAATCTCTTGCAGTCCCTCTCATCACCCTCCCCTGTGTCCATCTGCTCCATATATCCATGCCTCTGGTTTTATTTTGTTTGTCAGTTTATTTTGTTCATTAGATTCCACATATGAGTGAAATCATATGGTATTTGTCTTTCTCTGACTGGTTTATTTCACTTAGCATAATAATCTCCAGGGCTAGCTATGCACAGGGTGCGGGTTCCTTCTTTCTTACAGCCATGTAGTATTTCATTGTGTATGTACTGCATCTTGGTTATCCACTCCTCTACTGACGGGCACGTGGGCTGTTTCCAGAATGCTGCTGTGAACATAGGGGTGCGTATATTCTTTCTGACTGGTGTTTCAGGAGTCCTAAGATACACTAGCAGTGGTGGGATTGCTGGGTCAAACAGCAGTTCCGTCACCTCTCTCATTCCTGATCCCAGCTATTTTTGTGTTTTCCCTTTTTCCTGACCCATCCTGGCCAGAGCTTTATCAATACTATTAACCTCCTCAAAGAACCAATTTTTTTATTTCCTCATTGTTTTCCTATGTTCTATGCTATTGATTTCTGTTTTGATCTTTAGTATTTCCTTCCTTCTGCTTATTTTGGGTTTCATTTACTCTTTCCTAGTTTCTTAAGGTAGAGAAGCTGGAGGCATTGATTTGAGACCTTTCTCCTTTTCCAAGATAGGCATCCAGTGCTATAAATTTGCCCCTAACTACTGCTCATGAGCATCCAGCAAATGTTTGATATGTTGTATATACACTGTCATTTCATTCAAAACACTTTCTAATTTCCCTTCACATTTATTCTTTGGCCTATGGTGTATTAGTTTCCTATGGCTACCTCAACAAACGCCACAAACTAGGTGACTTATAACAACCACGAAATATTTTCTCACAGTTCTGGAAGCCAGGAATTCAAAATTAGGGTGTTGGCAGGGCCACACTTCCTCCGAAGACTCTAGGGGACATTCCATTCCTTGCCTCTTTCAGCTTCTGGTGGCTCCACATGCTACTTGGTGCGGGGCGACAGACCTCCCATCTCTGCCTCTATCTCCACGCGGCCTTCTCTGTGCCTGGGCTTTCTGTTCTTTCTTTCTTCCTTTTTTAAAAAATAAGGGCACCTTTCACTGAGTTTAAGGCCTCCACCTGGATAATTCAGGATTATCTCATCTGGAGATCCTTAATTACATCTGCAAAGACCCTTTTCCCAAAGAAGGTCACATTCAGAGGTTCTAGGGGTTAAGACACGGGCATATCATTTTGGAAGCCACAGATCAACCCACTACACATGTGTTATTGAGAAGTATGCTATTTAGTGTCAAGATATTGGGGGCTTTCCCAACATTCTTCTGTTGTTGACTTTTCATTTAATTCCACTGTGGTTAGAGAACATATTCTGCAATACTTTTAAATGCAGTGAAACTTATTTTTATGGCCCAAAATATAAATCTTGGTAAGTATTCTGTGTGCATTTTTTTAAAAAATGTATATTCTGTTATTTGGGGATGGAATGCTCTAAAAATGTCAATAAGTCAAGTTAATTGATTGTTTTTCAAGTCTTTTAAATGCTTACTGACTTTCTGTCTACTTATTCTATCAATGACGAAGAGAGGAGTAGTGACATTTCTGACTATAATTATTAGTAGTACTTACTACATTACCATGTTTTCTAAACTTATCTACATATTGTGGCCACAGGTTCACTGATATCTATCCAGGTGGATATTTCCTAATATATTCTTCATCTCTTAGATTAGGAGTTTTCTGCCAATATTTTCTCCTGTTTTATTTATAAATGTAGTCCCTAAAATTTTAGTTGATACATAGGAAATATCTGACTCTGCAAAAATTTCAACTTCAGTTTGTATTCATACTTTGAAATTCAAAATGCATTTTTTTCTTATAAGTGTTATAAATTATGTTTATGTTCTTGGTTTCATGAGTTGTCTGCTTCTGATATTTTGACATAATTTCCATACAATCAAAGCCACTTGCAAAGTTTCGTGAGTGGTATTAAGAGCTTACTAAAAAAGTTTTTTGTCTTAAATATTTAAATAGAAATGATAAAACTGGTAACTTTTTTTTCAAATATCAGTTAGCAAATTCAAGAAGCACATTATACTAATTACCATTACTAAAAGTTACACATCATGAACTCAAATTTCTCTTTATGAGGTTTAATGTAGCTTAATGCTTTACCTCATGGGAGTTACAATATGGAAAAAAGATATAAAAGACTTGGGTTGATTGGTTTGTATCACAGCAGGTCCTGCAAAATGCACCAGTTCTCCCAGGGTGGCCACGGTATCTGAATAATTTACCTCTGGGCTCATGATATATTTGAGGGAGGCAAAGGAAGGTCCATGAGCAACCATCTGCAGAAAAAGGAAAGGCAGGCCAAGAATGCATGAATTTCACGTGCACTGAGGCAGGCTCACTACTGGCAATCAAAAAATCTGTCTTACATTCAGCCAGTTCTAAGAAACCAGCTGAATGAATACAATGTAGTCACATCTCAACATTAAAGCACACAGTATCATCTATAACAGCTAACAAGTGAATACAAATATGAGACAACATTCAACGATATGATAAAACTGAAATATTTCTTAAAAGACAAATTTCTGTTATAATTGCCACACAAAAGTAGAATGTTCCAGTTTGGGAACTTTATCATTATTTCTACATCTATGCAGCACTTACTCTGGCACAGGTGCTACGTTAGGTACTACAAGAAGCTCTTAACATGACCACTATTTGATCCCAAGGAAATTAAAAATTAGTTGATGATAAAAATGCATAACAATAAAAGGCCAGGTATCCTGTGTTTATGCTATTACATGGTCTTTCCCTAACAGTGTTGTCATCTGGGCAAGAGGTCTTTGAGACAATCTGCTACCTAAGGGTGGAAACTCCCAAGAAGTGGCATTTTTAGGGACACTTTCTTTGGTCACTGAACTGCTCCATAAAGCAGTCAGTGAATGTAGGCCTTAACTATAATATTAGTTCGACTTAAGACACAAATGTGGTAGATGAGAAATAAGTGTGTGATCTGCTTTTAGCTGAAGGTTTATAATGACTGATGGTTTGCTTTGGCATGGGCTATGTCATATAAAGGAGGTCTTAGTGGCATTTCTCCAGGACAACCTAAGGCAACAAGACACCCTCCCCATTTGTGCCATTGCTCTTGCATTTGCAAAGACAAACTGAAAGAAAAGCTTTCTTCTGGCTCTTAACCAGACAGATGCAAACCAGACAGATTCAAAAGAGACAGGGTATTAGGAACCCACATTCATGAGAATCTGTACCCCTTCATTCACCTTTCTTTTTTACTTGTAAAGGGGTGACATTTTTGCAGTTGATGACAATTTCTTTTCTTGTTGTCCTCCCTTCTTATCTGACATATTCGGAATAGGTAGCTGGACAGTTTATCATATAAATATATTAAAGTCAATAATCTTTGCCCTGGTTGGTGTAGCTCAGTGGATTAAGTGCGGGCTGTGAACCAAAGGGTTGCTGGTTCGATTCCCAGTCAGGGCACATGCCTGGATTGTGGGCCGGGTCCCCAGTGGGGGTGACATGAGAGACAACCACACATTGCTGTTTCTCTCCCTCTCTTTCTCCTTCTCTTCCCCCCTCTCTAAAAATAAATAAATAAAATATCTTAAAAAATAAAGTCAATAATCTTTAAAAATAATGCTTTAAGCATTCTTGCCTTTATATCTTTTGATGTAAGGCCAAGACCTTTGTTTTTATGTATAAATCTGCTAGTAAGATTTCTACATCTTACATTAAATATATTAGTTATGCATCATGTATGAGGGGGGACACCAAAAAACTGGAATTATCTTCTGGAGGCAGGCGCCTTGTAGTATAAGCTTCCCCCACTAGGTTAGTGTTCTAGGAACCCATCTGTATCAGTATACCAGCTGGTGTTGTTGTGAGAGGCTGTGTCCAGCTTCAGTGAATGTTTCTGAAGAGTCTTTCAACATGTTTGCCCATTTCATACTGGGTGATTTATAGTGCAACTGCCCACACTGTGCTGAGTGTTCAGCAGTTTTTGACCAAAAAGCAGCATGATTCCTATGCTCCATTCTCCCTATTCACCCAATCTCAGCCCAGCAACTTTTCTTTGTTTCCCTGGATGAAAAAAGTCCTCAAAGAAGAACATTGTAACCATGTGGAAGAGGTGAAACAAAAAATGGCAGAATCACTAGAAGGCATCCAAATCAATGAGTTCCAAAACTGTTTTGAGCAATGAAAAAATGTCTCAATAGGTGTACTGCTTCATGTAAAAATAAATATACAATTTTTAATAAATAAATTCTGGTTTTTGGGTCCCCCTCTTGTATAATTTCCAGTTTTATTTCCTTATAATAAAGTGAAAAATTAAAGACACTTGAGAAGCAGTCTGAGTTAAGAATCAATCTATAATTCTTAGTCATTCACATTTTTCCCAAAATTTTATGATTGTCTGAGGCATGCCTAATTCAACAAATTTTCTTTAGCAAATTGACTAGCATTCTATTTTAATTTTTATATAATCATTTTTCTTTATTTATAAATGTTATATTAGTTTACAAACAATTAATTATATAATAAAATGATACCTTGAACAAGGGTTTGATCTCCAAAATATATAAAGAACTCATATGACTCCACTCCAAGAAGACGAACAACCCAATTAAAAAATGGGTGAAAGACCTGAGCAGACACTTGTCTAAGGAGGACATACAGAGGGTCCAGAGGCATATGAAAAGATGCTCAGCATCGCTAGCCATCAGAGAGATGCAAACTAGAACCACAAGGAGATACTACTTCACATTGGTCAGAATGGCCATTATAAACAAATCAACAAACAACAAGTGTTGGCAAGGATGTGGAGAAAAGGGAACCCTAGTGCACTGTTCATGGGAATGCAGACTGGTGCAGCCACTGTGGAAAACAGTATGGGATTTCCTCAGAAAACTAAAAATGGAACTGCCGCCCTGGCTGGTATAGCTCAGTGGATTGAGTGTGGGCTGCGAATTAAAGCATCACCAGTTTGATTCCCAGTCAGGGCACATGCCTGGGTTGCAGGCCAGGTCCCCAGTGGGGGACACATAAGAGGCAACCACACATTGATGTTTCTCTCCCTCTCTTTCTCCCTCTCTACCCTCCTCTCTAAAAATAAATAAATAAATCTTTTTTTAAATAATAAAAAATAAAAATGAAAATGGAACTGGCTTTTGACCCAGCAATTCTACTGCTGGGATTATATCCTAAGAATCCTGAACCACCAGTTCATTAGAACCTATGCACCCAAATAGTCACAGCAGCACAATTTACAATAGCTGAAGCTGGAAGCAACTTAAGTGCCCATCAGTAAATGAATCGATCAAAAACCATGGTACACTTACACAATAGAATACTATGCAGCAGAAAGAAAGAACGAGCTCCTACTCTTTGTGACAGCATGGATGGCACCAGAGAGCATAATCCTAAGTGAAGTAAGCCAGGCAGTGAAAGACAAATACTACATGATCTCACCTTTAACTGGAACCTAATCAACAAAAGAAACAAGCAAGCAAAATATAACCAAAGACACTGAAATTAAGAACAACCTGATAGTAACCACAGGGGATGTAGGAGGGGATAATGGCGGGGAAGGGGGGAAGGGCCTTTAGAAACAACTATAAAGGACACATGGACAAAACCAAGGGGGTTGGAATCAGGGGAAGGAGATAGGGATAGCTGGGAGGGCAGTGGTGGTGAGTAAATGCAGACAAATAAATATACTTATAATAAAATAATTAAAGAAAAATAATTAATTATATAATGAAATAGCAAATACAAATGCCATCAACTAATTTGGGACTCAGTAAACATACACCACCACAAGGGGGACCCAAAATACTCAAGCGTACAAAAGAAAAGCCTTCTAGAACATCACTGGCATTAGTGTGTAGACATTATGGAGGAAATGAAGAGCATCAGTGAACCCGCTTAGCTGATTAAGAGGGATTCTGCTGTTACTTCTTAAGCATGTGACTTTTTGTAAAGGCCTACTCATTTAGAAGAAAAAGAATTTTAAAAAATTAAGAAGAACCTGCCAAAATGCTGAAAGTTCCCATCTACAACTAGAAAATTACCTTAATCAATTAACTTCTGTCAAGATGGTGACATAGATAAACACAGCTCACCCCCATGCACAACCACATCAAAATTATAACTAAGCTGTAAAACAACCATCATTCAGAACTATCAGAAATTAAGCTGAATGGAAGTCCTACAGCTATGGAATTAAAGAATAAACCACAATGAGAATGGTAGGAGAGACAGAGATGCATAATGGGCTAGTCCCACAAGCACATGTGATAAATAAAAATCAGGAGGGGTATCTGAGGAGTGAGGGGTCCCAGCCCTACACCAGGCCCCCATGCCTGGGTTTCAGTGCCAGGAAAAGAAATCCCCATAACTTCTGGATGTAAAAACTAGTAGGGATTGAGGCTGAGGAAGACAGAAACTTCTGGAGTCTCAAGCAGTTCCTCTTAAAAGGCTCCCACACAGACTTACACAGACTCACCCCTCTGAGCTCCAGCATGGTGGCAGCAGGTTGAAAGGCCTCAGAGACATACAGGAAGGAACTGAATTGTCTGGCATCAGCAAGAGAGCTGAGAGGCAGCTTTCTCCCGGACAGAAGGGCTGGCAGAGGCCATTGTTCCTTCTCTGAGCCCTCGCCACACAGAGCCACAGAAGTGACAGGTAGGCACCATATCTGAGACTCCATCAACCTGGCTCACAGAGTTTTCCCCACTCTGGTGATTCCCTGAGACCCCACCCCACCTAAATTTCTGGTCCATCTGAGCTTTTTCCATAAAAATGGCTTATCTTGACCCACACTTCAGATTCTCCTAAATTCTCTCAAACAAGCAACTGGCTAGAGCAAATCCCATACCTCTCACTAAGTTTCCCAGGCCCTGTACTAGCAGCAGCCAGCATTGGTTCACAGTTTGGCCTTACCTGGGCTCCTCTAAGCCCAGCACAAGTAGAAGCCATCTGCAGATCACTTTGTAGCTTATGTTGTGTGACCCTGAAAAGTAAACAGTTGGTGGCTCACCTTGGATGTGTCAACAAAAATCAAGGCTGAACTATAACAGGAGAGTGTACACAGCCCACACAGTGGGCTCACCTTGGGTACCCAGCTTGGATAATAGAGGAGGCTGTGTCACTAGGCTCTATAGGACACCTACTACAACAGGCCACTCTACCAAGCCTGCCAAAATGAGGAGACAAAGAACATGGGCTAAAAGAAAAAAACAAAACTCCAGAAAAAGAACTAAACCAAATGGAGACAAGCAATATACTAGATGCAGAGTTCAAAACACTGGTTGTAAGGAAGCTGAAGAAACTTAGTGAGGACCTCAATAACATAAAAAAAAATCCAGTCAGAAACAAAGGACACACTAATTGCAATAAAAGAACAATTTACAGGGAATCAACAGCAGAGTGTATGAAGGTGAGAATCAAATCAATGATTTGGAATATAAGGAAGTAAAGACCAACCAACCAGAACAACAAGAAGAAAAAAAGAACCCCCAAAAATGAGGTTAGTACAAGAAGCAGCATAGGTAAACATGGTTCACCTCTTTGCACAATCACATCAAAATTACATCTAAGCTATAGAACCATCATTCAGTTGGTACTTAAAACATACCAATGTTCACATCATGGGATTGCCAGAAGGTGAAGAAAGAGAGAGTAAGAAACCAGAAACCTCTTTGAAAAAATAATGATGGAAAACTTACCTAACTTAGTGAAGGAAATAGACATACAAGTCCAGGAAACACAGAGAGTCCCAAACAAGATGGACACAAAGAGACCCACCCCAAGACACATCATAATTAAAATGCTAAAGGTTAAAGACAAAGAGAGAATCTTTAAAGCAACAAGAGAAAAACAGTTAGTTACCTACAAAGGAGCTCCCATAAGCTGTCAGCTGATTTCTTGAAAGAACTTTGCAGGCTAGAAGGGATTGCCAAGAAATATTCAAAGTAATGAAAAGCTAGTACCTACAACCAAGATTACATTCCCAAGCAAAGCTATCATTTAGAATCAAAGGGTAGATAAAGAACTTCCCAGACAAAAATGGCTAAATGAGTTCATCACCACCAAATCAATATTATATAAAACGTCAAAGGGTATTCTTTAAGAAGAAGAAAAAGATCAGAAGTATGAATGAAATGGCAATAAATACATATCTACCAACTAAAAATCAAAACAAACAAACAAGCTGAATAGAAACAGATTTACAGATACAGAGAATGTTTTGATCATTACCAGTGGGAGGGTGTTGCAGGGGATGAGTGAAAAAGGTGAAGAGATTAAGAAGTACAAAATGGTAGTTACAGAATAGTCATGGGGAGACAAAGTACAGCATAGGGAATAGAGTAGCCAAAGAACATATATTCATGACCCATGAACATGGACAATGGTGTGGTGATTGCTGGAGGGAGTTGTAGGGGCTGGATAGTAGGGGGCAAAGAGGGGAAAACTGGGACCACTGTAATAGCATAAACAATAAAATATAATTTTTAAAAAAAGAAAGTTGCCTTATCAAAATACACAGATATAAACACAAATTACAGAGAAGTAAACAATGAAATCTGTCTGGAGTTTATTATGCATAAGAAAATTAAAGTTTCAGAAAATAGAGGCAGCAAAGGAGGAGCAGCAGAAGACTTTTCTCCCGCTGCTCCTCTTGTGTAAACACAATATCACATAGTGAAAACACAGAGTATTACCTATCTCCGGTTCACTTCCACAAAGTTCATAGAGTGACGTAGTACCTATAATTTCCCAGTGCCATCAATGATGGATTGCAATACGAATGACCTTGAGGGTTCCTTTCTGGTCTATTTGTACAAACTTTGACAAATGAATGGCACTTATAAATAAAGGCCAGCAGACCACATGGCTGGCATTACATGTTTATAAAACTGTTTAAATGCCATTACCAGATTCCATTATTTGGAAAGCATCTGAAAAGTCTTGTAGAGCACATGTGAAAGAAACAGTGATTTCAGTGTCTCTGACCAAATATACAGCTTTGAAGAAATAGCTGGTGTCAATGAAGACATTTTTGTTGAACAACTTCCTGTGAAAAGGTGCTCCCTTAATACACTTGCTTATGCCCTTCAACATGAGTTAAGGCCTGGATACAGTTAAGCTATGTTATAACAATCCAGAAAACACGATAATTCTTAAAAGCACCATAAGGAACTACCCAAGAACTAGTAGAATTAGCCTGTTTCCCTAGTGACAGAGGAGATTTATTTACACGCACCCTGGAAAAAGCTATACAGTTATACCATTTCCATGGAGTGTGATAAACAATTGTAGATATTTATTTAGGTTACATTTTCCAAATAAATAACATTCTGGAAGACTATTTATCACAACAATGAAACCAAGTCATAGCTCTTTCTTCTTATATTCACTCTCCATAGACTTCCATACTCCAAAGTTTACATTTTATGTTTACATAAAATAAAATGTTGCAAATTACCAGCCCCAAGGTAAGATGTGTGCCAGAACACCTGTCAATGATATCTTTGTAGAAACCATAGCAAAATATCACGTGGTAACTAAGTGATTCATCATCAGTTATTTTTGCAACTCCAGTCCATTACACTAACTACCATTGCAGCTACTTAAGCATGAAATGTTTTCCTTCATTTTTATTCATATACTTCAAGGACCATTTACTGTCAGCTATAAAATCATTTGAAAGGTAATTGAGTTTACAGCTGAGAAAAATAAGAAGTCTCCTAAACAATCTCTGAATATTGACTTAGCATCTTGTAGGTAGAAATAAACTTAAATTGAATGTGAAATTGGGGTAAAAAGTGACTCTTTAACGAGTACTTCTTAAAAAATAAACAAGAAGAGCGGCTAGTTGATGTTCAGCTTTTCCCCCTTAATAAGAAAAGGCATAGTCACAGAGAAACGAGAACGTGAAAGTGCCTGCAGTCTTCATTGTTAAAAAATATTATCGCGGGTCAAGGGTGATTTCAGTACAACAGTAGCTATCTTTGGCCTAGCCACATGACACAGCTGTAAAAGTAGAGACGGGCTGAGTTAGTGAGTCTGACAACATAAAGGAATAGAACACCTTGTCTCATAGCCATGCTCCCCTTGCCCCACTTTGAGGTGTTTTATTTTCCAAGAAATGCAAAACTTAATTACATCCCCAAACTCTTTAATGCCCACTGTGTGTGCAAGGCACTTTCCTAGACTCCACAAAGTAACACAAAGATAATAAAATCAACCATATGGCCTCCATGAACTTAAGGTCTAGAGGGGAGATAAATACGTGAGTGACTTAGCACAAAGCAGAATATAAAAAAGGCAGCAAACAAACAAAATGCACCCTCTGCTGGATTATGCATTTCACCTAACTGTCAGTGAGTTGAGGAGCCTTGAGAATGAGCCCCACCAACCCTGGTGCTGCTGTGTGGAAGAGGCCTTAGAACACCAAGGGCCAACCTGTAGCTTGCACCTAGCACAATTCTTATACATATGCTTTGGCCCCTGTGGGGAGCTCTTCAAAATTAGGAACTAAAGTTCTTATTTAGCCTGTGTTCCTAGCACTTAATCTAATACCTAGTGGTTAAGAGGCACTTAGTAAGTGCAGAATGGAAAGTTAAATTAAATCCTCTCAATCTGGAATGAGCCACTATTCCTCTCCTCTCCATTCTCTACACACACATTCACATTTCTGAATACAAAAATCCTACCCAGCTCAAATGCCACTTCTTCCTTAAAGCAATATCTAATCTTGCCTCATGTTCCGACCCTAAGCAGAAAAGGTTTTTATCTTTTTCCTGGATTTTTCTATAGTTTATTTCCTTTTAATATTTTAAATGGCTGAATTCTTAAATTAATTATCGTCTATAGTCCCTGTATACTTACAGCCCCTCTCAATGTTTGGTGTGCTTATTGCTATCTGTCTACCATTGTTTTTATGTATAAACTACTAGAGGGAGTTATCTGACTCTAACACTTCATTTGTGATGCCTTCAGCACCCCAAGGGAGCATTCGTTTGTTAGTTTAGCAAGAAATTGTCTAGCATCAATATTTACCCTGAATCTAAATAAAATGTTGATTAATGTAATTATGTTTCTTGAAGTGATTAAAAGATTCCAGTGGAAGAGGGGTCTTCTTAACCTTTGCAGCCTTTGGTTTGCTCTAACACGATGCTGTTTGTTCAGGAGCTACAGACCTGCAGAACTGTCCCGACACTAACTATTCCCCCTCAAACCTTCAAGCACTGTTTTCCTCTAATTTATCTTCCACCTGGATAACATCACAGGTAGCATATATTAATGACTATTCACCCATGCCTTATTTTACATGGATGAAATACTTAGGGTAAGAGGTTAAATGATCATTTACCCCAAAATGGTGGGTGGCTTCTACTTTTGACCTCTAAAACTCAACCACACATTTTCACGTTCTATTCAATCCCTGGCTAGGAGATTCCTGGATTAAAATGCAAATGTGCTTTCCCTCCTCCAAAAGTTTCATGTCTTTTTGTTTGGTTCTTCATATCTTTACTCATAGGAAAATAAAACAAAATAAAAACCCAGAGTGCATTAAGTGCACAGCTTTAAGGACATCACTGGGCACATAGGAAAGATTGTGCTAAACATATTTTTTTTTACCAAAAACATACAAAAAATTCTAACTATAAAATATCTTGTATGTTATTGGGTATTTTGTTACACTGACAAATCTCATATAGTCAGAGACCTCAAAACTCGACTCTCAAAAATGTTTATTTTATAAAGTTTATGAGTCATGCTGAGAAGTTTATAGCTGGTATTTATGTGCTTTCATTTGGAAGTTTCTCATTTACAAGGAATCATTTCCATTTTTTCCAGAGAACAGAAAGCATTTTTGTTACTTTCAATCAAATGTCGAATTGGTTTTTCTTATTGACACTATGATTGTAATTGCAACAGGAATATTGAGGATCACAATGGAATGAGTATTTCAGTGGCGTACTTCATAGTCACCAGATTATGCCACATATGTGCCTTGCATTTCTGAGAATTACTACTACAGAATCATCTCATAGATAGCTAATTTTCATCATAAACTAAAGGTGCAGATTCACCTAAGAGAAACCATAGAAGGAATATGTATAATTATATTTGAATCAACAGCTGCTGTACCCACTGAAATCTTCCCCGTCTCACATCGAAGACGGCATCACTATGTTTTTGCAACTAAAAGAAAGTTGTCTATATGCAGATAAACTAAGAATCAGTCATCTTACTTTCATGTCTTTCCCCAGAGTAGTTTAAAAGAAAATGCTTTAGAAAACATTTATAATGTTAAAATTTGTCATTTGTTGAAAATACTGACAAGTCCAATGTAGGCTGCTCCTAAAACTCCTTGAAGACCCAAAGAAACATAATAGAACTCAAGGTCCAGTATAACTGTGTTATAAGTGTCAACGAGAGCTCAAAATAAGCATGACATTTTGCCCTAACTGATCAAAATTTCTAGCATAAGTTGCAGACAATTTGGGTGATCCCAGAAATTATTATAATCTCTCACCATCTGTCTATTCTAATTTCTCCATTCCTAACTTCTGTTCTGTTTTTCTCATCACAGTCCCAAAGTGAAGAGCCTGATTTGAAGGTTATCAGTCCTTTCCCAACCCTTCCTTATAGGGCAGACTTTCCTACTGCTAAAATAGCAATAAAATATAATTCTTGCCTATCAATTACTGAGATGGTTATAGAATCTTCTATTGGACTATTCTCTAGCTAAATGTGTAAAGCTCAACTAAAATGCAAATTCCAACAAACAATGTAGCAATTATGGCTATAGCATACAAGAGAAAAAGCCAGTTTCATCCAAAAATGCAAATTTTTGAAACTGTAATTAAATGTGTAGTTACTTCCATTTTACAGAAATTTTTATGGGCTGGAAAGAAACCAGGAAACCCCAGCTAAAATAGTGCCAGATTAGGGTTTTCAGTCTGGCCCAAAAAATGTCACTTTTGAGACACCACAATTTTGGCAGTACATCTTTTAATTTGATGTCACTGAATTGACTTTTCCTGAATTGTTAGACTGGGTTTGTTAATGTACCACAACTGTCTGAGTTCTTTTGGGAAAAATAAAGGTCATTTTATTTGCATTTACAGTATTCTACTGATGAGGAAGAAACATGTCTCTAGATATGTTTAAAGATGATTGCTACATCACAAAGTGATCAGTATTTGTCAATTTCATATGCGTGAGTAGGAGTGATGTTTACTGGTGGCTTTAGTAAAATGTATGCATATGTACATACACATATATGTTTAATTCATGTGGCTGGCCATTTCATATGATAGTGGCCAATGCTGTGGATGGGGTGGGAGAAAGTGAAATTAAAACAGTAGACATAAGAGTATAACAGAAGGCACAAAGCACCAACAAGGAAATCATTTGAGAAGCAAATGATCATAAATCAAAACAGACTGGAGATTGATTCACATTCTGAAAAACCCAAGGAGACAAAAATTATAAGGAAAGAAAATAAGAAATTAATGAATGGTGAAAAGTAAGACATGACACACCAAATAAGAAATGACAGGAAAAGAATGAAGAATTATTAATGGTTTGTCAAAAGAGAATAATCCATATTTGAAAAGCCATACATTCATATAAAAATAAATATACAATAACTAAGTACATAGACACAGATAAAGCAAATGTATGATTTTTTAAAATGATCTTTCCCCCAATATATTCATTATTTTTTAAAAGCACAGACCAATAATACAAATAGAAAAATAGTCAGTGCTGTAACAGAAGGAAAGAGGCCTGAATGTTCTCTGAAGAAAAAAATGTTCTGCACCGTCATGAAGGGACAGGAGGAAGCATCGGAAATTGTTGGGATCCTGCTGCTGGGTCTCTCGCCAGTCCAAAGGGCAGGATCTTTAATGAGCAGTGCCCTGGGGACTGACTCAACACCTTGACATTCCCCAAACCATCTTGACATTGCCAAACTCCATTAGAGACTGACAGTATTAGTTCCAGTCTCAGGTATTTTCAGGGAAGTAGAATACAAGTAAACAACCTGTCTTCCTTTAGCTGTAGTTTTAAAGCAATGCTAGCCATAAAATATTGTTTGACTGCATTAAAAATGTACTTCTCCAAATTAAAATAAAAAATAACTAAAAATTAAATGCTTAAATGTGAAAAATATTTGTCACAATGTGATGGACATGAATAAAATCCTTAGGGAAGGGAGAGATAATGTTAATCATAAAGAAATCCTAAGACCCTAAAAGACAAAGGCATGAAAGACAGGTTTTTAAATAGCAATTCCAATAATCACTTTTGAAACACAAATTCAAACAATATTCTACTTATAAATAGCAAAAATAAAAATTACAATATATGCATTTGCCAGTGTGGCTCAGTTGGTTGTAGCATTATCCTGTGAACCGAAAGGTTAGGGGTTCAAGGCACATACCTAGGTTGCAGGTTTAATCCCTGGTCATGGCATGTATGGGAGGTAAGCAATAGATATTTCTCTCTCACATGTCTCTGTCTCCCTCCCCCCACCCCGCCCCCCTACCTTCCTCTCTCTCTAAAGCCAATCAACATATTTTAATTTTTTAATTGTAATATGTAAGACTAGTAAGTGAACAATGAGACAAGCATATTTATATATTTCTACTGATAGAATACAGTGAAACTGTCTTTTTGGAAAGGAATATAGGAAAAGCTTTTGAGCTGGCAGTCTCACAGCTGGGAATCTACTCTAAACCAACAATCCAAAATGGAGGTGACAATGTATGCACACCGATGTTCCTCAGAAATTTGTATATAATGCCAGAAAATGCCCAACAATGAAAGAACAGTTAAGTAAATTATAACAAATCTATATTACACAAACCGATGTTTTAGTTACATAGGAAAATGTTTATGATAAATTGCTAAGTAGAAAAGCAGGTTTCAACATTTTATATCAGTTATGATGTCAAACTGTGTATATGTATTTATGTCCATTCCCACACATACAAATAGAAAACTACATTCTTAAATAACTTTCTATAAAAACACATTATTTTAATGATAAGAACACATAATTAAAAAAGAAAATTTTCAGTTTTCCAATAATGTTATGCATTAATAACTATCATTTAGAATTAATAAGTTTAGCTTAAAATAACTGAAGATTATGAGAATCCTGACAGACTCTGAGTAGTGCTAAATAATATATTGGCAAAAAATATTGCTACATGGGATGCTAAAATGTAGTCAATATTTAAGTCTGTTAAACATTCTTAGCCTTTTTCTCTCAAGGGCTATGAAGCCTGCTTCTCCAAATTATACAGTTTTTAGATTTAATTAAAAAGAAAACTATATATAAAATATTTTATTTCTAAAATGTAGATTATACCTAAATAGATAAATAGGTCTTATCCCCTGACTCAGCAAAAGATATTTCAAAGACCTGTATTGTTAATGGATTGACCAATATTGTTTATCAATGCCAATAAGAATGGAAAGGCTTTACCTTCTTTCATTTACATGACTAGCTTCCACAACCATGCTGTCACTGGAGCATATGAATAATTCTAAAACATCTACTCTTAATTATGACATAGTCAAAATTGATAACAGATTCTTGTCTTACAATATGTATTGAGAAACTTGAAAGTTTCTTAATGATTTGGGGGATATTTTCTCTGCTTACTCTTTCTTTCACTTTGGCCATGCTCACTTACAAGTATATAACATTCTTTCTTTTTTTTTTTTTTTTCAGGAAACCTGATGAACTATTTCCTAAGCTAGTCCCATTGAAGAGTAATTAAAAAGATTCCTGGGCATTGACTACCAGTTTACTTAAAATACTTATTTTTGAAATTTTAGACATATAGTAATGGAATACCCGCACCCATTTTATTGTGGAATTGTATTACAATGTGTTTAAGTGATGCTTTGTGGAATGTAGTAACAATCAAATCCAAATAGAATTCTCCAAAATAGAGAAGAAAAATTAATGAGGTCGATATTATGGAGAATTATGAAAATTACAGGATATAACTTTAATTAAATGATGCTTGATTCTACCTCCTTTCCAAGGCAATTTCCAACTTCGGAAATATAATTCAGATTTAATAATAATAATTTAATAATTCATATTAAACTGGATCTATTAACAGATTTTTTAAGGTCATTTAAATAATTTTCCCCACAAAAAATCTTTAGCTGTTTAGAAATATTATAGTTGGCAGAATTTTAATTTATCATATTTACTAGTTAGCTTTTATTCTTTAATGCTACTTGCCTTCCATCATTTTTAAATTTATCCCAGAAGACCTGATTTAAACACTTAAAAGGTGAACTAAGAACCATTTGAGTATTTCCATTTGATCTTATTTACATCTGATCTGTAAATAAACAACAGACACTTTAATAAATATGTGCCGAATTGTCAAAAATACTACATAATTTTGGTTCTTAAGCAAGTAGGATTTTTTTAAATGTTGCAACAACATTTCCATCATTGTTTAAAGATTAAGGCAAGTTCTAAAACTCTACAATCTATTCACTTGTAAGTATTTTTACAAGAAAAATTTAAAACAAAGCAAACAAGAATATAATTTTATAAAATGGGATGTATTCTTATACCCCATGTAGCGATTAACATGTTAAAATATTCCAATAAATTTAATTCACGAGATTACATAAATCCTAATGGTACAAATTTAACAAATAGATACATCTATGTAACCCATACCCTTACAATGATACAGAATATGTCCATATCCCTAGAAAATTCTCTCATGTCTCTTTGTAGTCAATCTTCCTTCCCAGAAGCAATTATCATTCCTTTTCTTTTCAACCATTCATTACTTTTGTTCTAGAACTTCCTATAAGTGAAATCATATAAGATGTATTTTTATTTTGTTTTTTTGTGGGGGATGTTTTGTTCAGCATTATGTATGTAGGAGTCATTCACCTTTTTGCCTATATTGGTAGTTCATTCATTTTTAATGCTGAATAGTATACCATTGTATGACTATACCAAAATGTGGTTGTTAATTCTCCTGTTGATGAATACATGAGCTGTTTCCAGTTTGGGGCTATTGCAAGAAAGCGTCTCTGAACATCCTCAACCAGTCATTATGTATCTATAAATTTGTATCTTCTGGGTAAATAACCTGAGTTAAATTGCTGGGCCAAAGGGTAGGTGTATGTAACTTTATTTTTTTAAGAGCAAATACTTTTTCCTAAGTAATGACAACATTCAATATGCCTATCAGCAAGGAATGAAAGTTCAGTGGCCCCAAACTTCACCAATATTTGTTGTTCTCAATATCTTTAACTTTGTCTATTCCAGTGATTATGAGTGGTACCTCGTCATGGTTGTAAATGTATTACCCTGAAGACTAAAAATACTGAGCATTCTTTACTGTGTTCCCTGGCCATTCATATATGTACTTTTATAAAGTGTCCATTTAAGTATTTTCCCATTTTTTAAAGTCTTGGTCTTTTTTAAATTGCATATAGAATTTCTTTATACGATATTGATTCAAGTACTGTGTCAGGTATGTTTTATAAATATTTCCACACATTAGCAGCTTGCTTCCTAATTTACTTAATCATGTCTTTTTGATGAGGTCTAATTCATTGAGTCTTATGCTAATTATTTTCTGCATTTCATAAAGAAATATTGGTCTACTACTGTCTTAGTCTGTTCAGGCTGCTGTAACAAAATATTATAGACTGGGAAGTTTCTTTTTTTTTT
>PVKM010023221.1:0-21326 GCA_004027735.1 Carollia perspicillata | reverse complement strand
GGATGGGAGGGTGGGGGAGCCTGAGGGGTGAAAATGGAGACAACTGTACTTGAACAGCAATTTTAAAAAAGGAAAGTGACCAGAGTGGAGAGGGGAGGGAATTTCAGGGGAAAGGGGGAAGGGTTTGCAGGAATAAGTATAAAGGACACATGGACAAAAACAAGGTTGGGGGGTGGGAATGGGAGGGAGGTGGGGAGGGCTGAGGGCATGGGCTGGGGTGGGGGTAAAAGGCAGAAAACCATACTTGAACAACAATTAAAATAAAATAAAATTTTTAAAAAAATGATGATGATAGTAAATGATAGTTTTTTAATGCTCACTCATGAGAATAAAAAGTCAGTGACACTATTTGTTTTCCAAATTTTATTTTAGATTTTAATGACCTGTACATTCTCCTGAAACCTGAACCATTGTAATAATGCTATTACAACAATATGAACTATGCATTCATTATATAGTAGTGACTAACTCTATGCTGAATTCAAATAATTGTTTAAATTAAGCTGTAAATAAGTCAATTCATTTTTAATCTGTAATAATATTTTTATCTTAAAAATATGTTGCAAAATATCTTCTTAAGTTATCTTTATCTCTGTCTTGTTCTGTGTCTAAGTTAGTGTATACCTTATGAAAAAATTTATTTGCAACAAACACAAGTAACAAAGTCTTAAAGACATCTCACAAATAAGTAAGATGAAGTTTTGAATAGATAAATAGCCAAAGACAAGAAGCACAATAAACAAATAAAAAAAGAAGAAATTTTAAAATGGCTAATATAAACAAATGGAAAGATGTCTGATCTCACTGGTAATAAACAATGTAAATTAAAGTGAGAGAGGGTGATTGCTGGGTATTTAAATAAATGGGTATTCTCACACTCTACTAATAGAAGAAAAAATGGTACAAACTTTCTTGAGATCTGTTTGGCAATATCTATCAAGAGTCTTAACAATACAGAAATCCTTAAAAGCAGTAATCTCATTTCTAAAAACCCTATCTGAAAAAATATCAACATCTCAATTAAAATTTCATGATCATGTTCATTGGCTGCAATGTCACCAACCATTAGAAGCCACATAAATACTCATAGAAAAATGCTTAAAACAATCATAATAATTTACATATTAGAATATGCAATTATTTTAAAAAATTGAAGAACATACATTGATATGTGAACATGTTAAAAGGATACAAAACACTATGTAATAGAATATGTTTTATACAAGAAAAATATATGTGCATATAATAAAAAATGTTTTCAGTCATTCTTCCTGAGCAATCAAATTATGTTTTCTAATTTTTCTTTGCATCTATTTACTGTATTTCCCAAACTTCTAGTAGAGAACATGTATTACTTTAATGATTTTTTAAATTATTATTAAAAACCATGCACTTTTGAATAAGAAAATCAGACAATAGGTTTAGTTTCTACCTCTGAAGAACCATTTTTAACCAGGCTGTGAGGTCAATAGTATAAATCAAAAATCTAATATTAAGAAGTGTAATTCCTAGTTTGTTGAGGACAAATTATCTTCCCAGTTTCTCCTTGCCTTCTCTTCTCAGAAAACAAACAGTGTCACTCTATGTTATAAGGGTGAAGTGAGAATTAAGAAAGAATGACTAAAATAAAGTCATTCTTCATTTTGTAGCTCTTTAGGAGACTGTATATGTTGATACTGTGATTGCAGTATAATACTATTTAGTTTTTCTGTGAGGATTACTAAAAAGTATGTAGAACACTTAGAGGATCATAGAGAAAAGAACTATGTAAATACAAACCACAATGCTTTCAGCATTACTTCCACTTGTCTGTATTGCAGTATAACCTTGAATATTTGGATGCAAGCCACAACCATGTGATAACCCTTGAGGGATTTAGAGGTCTGATGAAACTGAAGCACTTAGACTTGAGCTGGAACCAACTGAAAAAATCTGGTGATGAAATAAATATGTTATGCAAACATACCACAAAACTTCTTACTCTTGATATTCGACATAATCCATGGCAAAAGGTATGCAACAAGCATGTTATTAAAAAAGCAAACAATTATTTTTATTTTAAAACCTTTTTCTTGCTGCTATTCAACGATAGCTAGAAATAGACAAATTATCTTTGTTGTATTAGAATTTCTTTAAGTATTTCATAACTTGAATTTAATATAATGATCAAGTGCATCAAATGTTATTATAAGAAAAGGCTATAATTTCATATCAGACTTTTGTGTATTCTCTCAAATACTCCCATTTGAGAGTATTATGGCTTTAGGAGTGTTAGATGTCATTGCCATTTGCAAAACTTCAGAGAGTTTGTGTAGCTCAGTGTGCTAGACCTCTGTTGCAATGAGGCAAAGGAACCAAAAATAATAGAATACGGTGAAAGAAACGTACTGTTAAGGGGGGGAACAAGCTTGTCATGTCACCTGATATGTTCTACTATAAAAGGAAATTTGAACTTTTTTTTTGTCATCATACTGAGAAATTTCAGTGTTCAGTGATTACATTTGAGGATATCTCCAAGTATTCAAAACGATCTCCAGGTTTATAATTTCAAGAATCCTCCTTTCCTTGTTTTGCAAAAATGTATATAAGACTGTATTCAACATTTTAAAAAGGGACCAAAGCATCATTGGTTCTATTCAGTTGGCCATATTACTGTATATATTGTATTTCTTCCATTTTGCTCTGTGAAATTGAAGGACATTTTTCTTTTGCCAAAGCGGACTTCCCGAATGATCACAGTACAGTTATCTCCCTGTTGCCAAACTAAATGTCAAGGGCTGAAAAGAGCTGTATTGAATCGTATCCCGAGCTGACTAGCTGACTGCTGATCCAGATAAAAAGGAGGAACTGCACTTGTTCTGTGAACACTCTCTCCATTGTCACTTTTCAACAGCTTATGGGATGTTCTCCCCCTTATAGGAGGAGAGCATTCACCTCCACACAGAACAGATTGATTCACAAATATAATTTAGTTCCAGTTATTGCATAAAGAATTAAGTGAAGCCTTTATTTTTAGATATATAATAAGAGATGTGTACTTTTGAGTTACATAGGAAGGATTGAAGAAGCACTCCTTTCCATGCCGTAACATATGTAATATTTTGTAGAAATTAACTTTTTGTTATTTTTCCCAAGCCAGCCACATTAAGGCTGAGTGTTATTGGCAGATTAAAGACCCTTACTCATTTAGATGGACTCCTAATTTCTGAAGAGGAGGCAACAGCAGCTATGAAATTTATTAGTGGAACAAAGATTACTCAGGTTAGATTTTATTATTTAATATTTCTTGTGCTATTTAGAATATACAAATAATATTTTCAATATTCTTATTTTGTTATTTATATCCTCTTAACATGCTAATAAAAATCAATTAATATATTATAATCATATCACTTGAATTTTTTCTTTTTAAATATATCCCATTTAATTTTCTATAAATAAGGTAAACTTAGAGGCCATGAGAAATCATTTAGGGAATTTTCTACTTAGAATTGATATTATATATATGTGGTTAAAAAAACAAAACCTATTAACTTGGGGAGGGGAAAGGCCTATATTACTCAGATTAATACTGCTATACTTTGGCCAAAGTAGCTTCAATATCCTAACTATCTCTAGTCTAGTTTTCTAGCTATTTACTTCTTGTAGGGGTATTTAAATATTAGTTCCTTAAACAATGTGATGTTTATTTTGGGGTCTATTCAAACTGAATGAAAGAAATTTTTTGTTGATTAAAAACACAATTGACTCCTTAAGAAGAGTTGGGGATTTACCCTACTGGAAATCAAAACTTACTAAAATCCTTTAAGACAATGTGGAATTGGCACAGGGTTAGACAAATAGGTCAAAAGAACAGAATGTAAAGACCCAATATTGACCCACACATCCATGGAAACTTGGTAAATAACAGGGCTGCCTTTACAAATCAGGGAGGTTAGTCGATAAAAGGCACTGGGACAAGTACATTAAGAAATTTACTAAAAAAGGAAAAACCAAGAATTTTTAGAAGAAAATATCATGGATTATCATTATGATCTTGAATTAGGGAAGAATTTATTACACAAGCAGCAAAGAGAATAAACTATAAGAGATTGGATTTGTCTATGTTAAAATTAATTCATCTCTGCCTCAAAGGGCACACCACGAAGAAACTGAAAAGACAAGCTGCATGCTGGGGAAAGAAAGCTGCAACACGCCTAACAACAGATATTCTTTATGTATCCAGAACACATCATGAAAAAGATAACCCATCAAACAGAAAAATGGGCAAAAGATTTAAATAGACACTTCACTGGGAAGAAAACCAGAACAGCCAAGTAACTTAAGAAAACATGCTCCACCACATTAGTATTCAAGAAAATGAACTTTAAAATTACAATGATCTACCAATTTAGAGCCACCAATTGGCAAAAATTTTGAAGCCTGACAATATCAAGTTTTAACGAAGATCTTAAGTAATGGTTACAATTGGTACAACCATTTTGGAAAACCAATTTGGCATTATCTAGTAGAGCTGAATATACACATACCTTACAACCCAGCAAGCTGTACATACTCTTAGCAGAGATGTCCAACCTGCGGCCCACGGGCCGCTTGCAGCTCAGAAGGGCTATGAATGCAGTCCAACACAAAGTCCTAAATTTACTGAAAATGTTATGAGATTTTTTTGTGTGATTATGTGTCACAATGTCTTTAATATGTAGCCCAAGACAACTCTTCTTCCAGCATGGCCCAGAGATGCCAAAAGGTTGGACACCCCTGCAAGAAACTTTCACTGTGTGCCCAGGAGTTAGGCACAATAACATTCATGACAGGAATGTTTATAGTAGCAAAAACACTGAAATCAGCCCCAGTGTTCATTAACAAGGGAGTTGACAGGAAATGCTATGTAGCATGACATATGAATGATCTACAGCTACATGCAACAGCATAGATGAATCTCACAAACGTTGAGCAAAAAAGTCATAGAAGACTTCATACATATCACTCATTTACATAAAATTCAAATATGTGCAGACTAAATAACATTGTTTAAGGACACAAGCATAGGTCAATAAAGCAAGCAAATGGCACACACAAAATTTGAGATCATTTGATCACTTCTTAGGGGATCAACTAATTCATGTGAGTGATGGCTTCTGAGGAGAAAGAGGAAAAGGATTAGGATGGGTAGCAGGAATATTCTAGCTCTCAAATTGGTTTGATGGATGAATTATATGGGTATTTGGATTAGAGTATTCCTTTCACAATTTTATAAATATTATTTTGTAATGGTTAAATATCTGCTAGAACAAAAATAGAGTAAAACACATAATTCAAGGTTTACCTAGACATTGAAAATATTTTAAGGCAGAGATAACATCATATTTTAAAATTATTCATTGGGCCTCCTACCTAGGAAACAGTATTTTTAGTTATATATAAATCAACTTCTATATGCCCTTTCCTTTTTTCATCATTTTTTGTTTGTTTTATTAGTTATCTCTCTTACAGCACTCTAGCACTAAAGAGGAGAGACCACGAATACTTAGTATATGGCCTTCTGCTAAAATTATGACACAGATTTCAAAGTTAGGACCACATTCTCATCTGAACGGAAACTGGCATTTGAAGGTAAAGGCTAATTCTATTAAACCAAGTCAAAAAGCTTAATTTCAATTAATTTTTAGTCAGCTGTGGTCTGTGTATCATATAGAGGACACAGGTAAGTGGCAGAAAATTGGAAAAGTCAAATTAAAATTAAATAGGGAGGTCAAGTTTAATCTAGTTAAGTTATGGGGGCTAGGCCTTGATGGTAGTCACCATAGAGTTGGAGATCTAGCATAAAAGTAGACTACAAAACTAAAGAGCAGATTCTGATAATATGTCAAAATAAGCAAGCAAACTTTAAAGCTCAGAGTCAGAGGGCAAACAAAAAGTTTAGGTGGCAAAGTAAAAGGGATCAGGAATCCTGGCAAGGGAATAGGGAACTAGTCAGAATTCAGCCAAAGATAAAGAGGAAGACTCTGGAGCACAAGCAACCTCTTGCTGCATAAATCAACATTCTATCTATTGCCAAAGATAGAAACTGAGTTAAAAAAAGACGAACCTTGAAAGCAGAGGATATTAGTGGCATTATTTTTATTATATACCAATATTTAGCTGTGATGCTGGTCCAGTGACAGCCTTGGCTGACCACACAGAGACTTCTAGAATTAGAATGGCCCTTTAAATTTGCCCCAAGTTGGACTGAGATGGCCAGGCCTTTATGTCTCTCAGTCATTGGATGTGGGCCAAACCTGGGCAGAAGCGTGACCTTGGGCATGGCAGCTCTCCGCAGCTGAGGCTGTCCCTGAAGGGACTGACAGCTGAAAGCTCTCTGCCAAAGCATTTCCAGCAGCTGGGACAAGTCCTTCATTGCACTGAGAATCTGACTGGCGTAGCACAATGCCCATATATCATTTAAGTCCCTTTTGGAGTTACAATCTTGTCAAATTTTCCTTTTTTTGTAAACTAAGGGCTTTATAAAATCTTTATTGTGAAGGAATTCCTTTGGTGTCACCACATTTGAATTATTTCACTAACCTTTTTATCTCATAACATTGAATTTATTGATTCAATAAATTCAGAAGTAACTTATAATGTTAATTTTTCTACAGATAACTGCCTTAAATTTAGATGGGCAACATCTCTTTGAAATCACAAATATAGAAAAGTTGGAAAATTTGAAATGGGCATCCTTCAACAACAATAATCTCACTAAAATGGAAGGCTTGGACTCCTGTGTTAATTTGGAAGAGCTCACCTTGGATGGAAACTGCATCTCAAAAATAGAAGGTGAGGCATTTGAGAAACTGAAAGTCTTTGAATGTGAATGTCTGTCTCCTTGAGAAGAGCAAAAAATGAGTAACACTGAGGACACAATTTCAGCAGATGAAAATCTCCAGAGAAATTCCAAAAGGGTTTGGAGCAGAGTATTCTCAACACCTACTGGTGTGATCAGTGATCATCTGCTGAAATATAACGAGCCCAGCCAGTGGACTTGCACCTTCTCCACCTCACGTCTCCTCTTCTCCACCAGTGTTTACTAACTGCTACCAAAACTACACATTACAAATTAGGCCATAATTAATATTTGAAGAGTTGAAAAAATGAATGAGGTGCTTTTTAAAGGATAAAACAACCCAGTTCATTTTTCAAAATGTGGAATTAAGGTTACATTTTGAAATTTGAAGACATTAATAAAAATGAAAATTTTATTCACTAGGGACTGAAAGTCAAATGTACTATATAAACTTTCATGTGAATCCACTTGCAAGTACAATTGAACAGCTTTACTAATGTCTGAGTATGCACACACACAGAAACATACACACTTATCTGGGTATTAGATATTTCTGGATGTGCATTTTATCAACAGGGTTGCCCTTGGCAAGGACAGAAGATAAGAATTGGAAATATGGCTGGAAAAGAGACTTAATTTATACTTTATTCACTTTTGAATTATTGGATTATTTTTAGCATGTATGAGTACTACCTTTAACATAAAACAGAACATTATATTTCAAAAAATTACATATGTAAAAACAAATATTAAATATCTTTTAAAACACATGTATAACATTAGTTATATTTTATTTTAATGGCTGTTAACAGTATATTTCTACAAGTTCCTCAAGCATAAGGATCCCTTAGGAATCCCTACAGATTTCCAGGCCTCTCTGTAGATTTCAGTTGAGTGAACCTGAGCGTAGTTCAGACATTGGTATAGAGAACTATCACTAGTCTTCCATTCCTGTACAATAGAGGTGTTAGCTTTGCTTTCTGTATACAATTGAGAACACTATTTCCTTTTTATTTTCTTCCATAACCCCACTGAAGGGAAGAATCCTCCAACCTATACCCACCTTCCCTATACTCACGTTTCAGAGAAAAATCACTACCCCCCTAGACTTCAACAGATACTGCTCTTCTGTTTTCCAGACATAGATAGGTCTAATATCCATTTAAGAAGTTCTGCTTTGATAGTTTGATTTACTTTCAGCATTGCATAGTACTATGATAGAAGCTGGTGTGAAAGGGGAGTGGATAAAATTTATTGAGGATCAATTATTTGCCAAAAGCCATAACTGATGCTTTTCAAATGCCATTCCATTTAATTCCATAACCACTTACAAGTAGATTTCAGTATGTCCATTTTGTGGATGAGGAAAATAAAGCTCAGTGATTACATCATTTTACACATTTACCTATGGTCCCAAACCCAGCAGTGATACATTTAAAACCAACTCTTACTACAAGGTTCTTACCTTTCAACTGCACCTTCCTATGTACAGTTACAAAGTGCCTACACCAGATAATGTACACAGGAGTTAGATTGTGGAGACAGGTGGCATTTTTCAGATTACTTTTGATTCACAGGCTGGCACTTCACCACTGAGCCACACCAGTCAGGGCTCTGTCTTAGAGAATTTTTAATCATACAAAGTTATACTTAGCCTAATTGGTTCTTTTAAATACAAATGATGCCACAGTGAGGAATACTTTCCAGAATATTATACTCCAGTTCCTTACCCTTGTTTGAAAATGGGGGCTGGTGATTATATTTAGCTTTGTGTAAAACTCTGTGCAACTGTGATGGTGAAAATCTTAATTATATCTCCTAAAGGTTATTTGAAAGCACAATTTAGTATTTCCTACATAATACCTTCCCTTGACACGTATTAAGAATGAATCTGCTTAGAAATCCAAAATTGGAATTTAACATATTAGCTGGGACTTTACACACACTGTATTCTTAAATAAAAGGAAGAACAATGATGGTTAATATACATTATAGAACCTGTTAAGCCACTTGATTTTGGAAAAGAGAAATAGTAAAATGATCACAGTTATTTTTTTTATTAACCTTTCAGTGCTGTCTAAATCTTTTCTTGAATTTGCTTATTTTTCTAGGCATTTCCAATCTAACTAAATTAACCCGCCTCAGCATAAATAACAATCTTCTCACTGGTTTGGAAAAGCATACTTTCGATAACATGATTCATCTTCACTCCCTTTCTCTTGAGAACAACAGAATCACTTCATTGAGTGGATTACAAAAAGCTGTTACTCTAATTGAATTATACATAAGCAATAACTATGTTGCTCTCAATCAGGAGATCTACAATTTAAAGGTGACTAACTGGGGTAATGTTTTTGTTTTTAAAAATATTGTTTCCTCATACAATGAATGTTTACTGTACAGGGTTTTGAAAAGATAGAAAAATATCAAGAAGAAAATAAAAGGCAAGAATAATAAGGTTTATTTGAATGTATTTGCATTCAATTTATATATATATGTATAAATTGAGATATATATATATCTCATATAGATAGATAGATAGATAGATAGATAGATATCTCCATCCAAACATATGTCCCCAGTGTGACAACCTCCATGGGTAAATTACTTTTATTACCCAAATAAAATAGTCCAAACCCCATTCCTCCTAACTAGTGCCTTCCTTGGTATTTCTAAGGGTTCCCCAAGCTGGACAGACAGTAAGATGCTTTAACATTTCCTGTTCTCAGAGCAATTCTTGGTTATCTGCCACTTACCTGCTTGTTCTTACTGGTGGCTCTGTCTTTCTGGTCAACTTTGCCCAGCTTTGCTCTCTTTAATTTTCCCTAAGAAACCTCTAATTCAAGCTGCTGTATAACAGTCCTTACTGAAAGTTTAAATAAAGTGGAAGTTCATTAAAGCACAGAATAAGAATTCACTTCAAATGTAATGTGTGACTTAATTGTTTCTAAAGTTCAATGGCCATTTTCTAACACCGGAACTATCACCGTGAAGCCATTTCTTTTGCTTATAACATACTTCTTGGCCTTTATCTCCTAGCAAAAATGTAGGTCCACTTCCCATCTTTCCTTAAGTTCAGCTTTCTCCCCATGCTACTCCGATAAACTACTTCTAAAGCTGCCGAGACAACCTAATCAACAATAGCAGCAACAAAATAAACCATTGCACATTATGATGCAGAATAGTTTCATTCCTTATTATCTTAATCTCTCCCAGCCATATCTACTCAGGACCCTTCCTTTACAACAAGGGCACATCAAAATGTTTTGTCTGATAAGAAAGCATTTTCCCTTAAGCTGAATTCTACACTCAGAAGGTAGGAGCACTTCAATTTTATCCCTCATCAAAGGGAGTACTTTGCATTCTTGTTGTAACTGTATTCACACACACATACTATTTAATAGCCCTTATTGCATAAACAAAGTATATTGTTTTAAACTTAGCTAAGTTCCCTCCAAGTCTCTACTAGTGACAGATGACACATTTAGCACCAGCATATAACACAGACCACTGAAACATTGTACAAAATTTAGAGCTTAATTGTCTAAAGGTTAACACTTGCACTAAAAAGTACACTTAAAAGCACTCAACTCACTATGAAACTGCAGGGTAATTCAAATGTTAAAATTCAAGAATGTTTAAACTCTTAAGGGAGAAAATTTGCGCCCTCTCTCTCTCTCTCTCTCTACACACACACACACACACACACACACACACACACACACACACGTATGTATATTACTTTAAATGTATGTATTTTTGTTACCCAGGGTTTATGCAACTTGGTCACTCTAGACATATATGGAAACATTATTGTATGGAATCAGGAAAACTACCGGCTGTTTGTAATATTTCATCTCCCAGTACTGAAAGCTTTGGATGGAGTCTCAATTGTAAGTAGTTTTATGACTCAGCATTTGGTTCATACACAATACATGCACATTCACATAGCCATAGGCCATAATCATTTTTAACGTTGCTTTATTACTGCTATGATACCCAAACTTTCTATGCTTATTAATATCTAGTTCTCCAAAGCACATTTTAGACCTGCCCAGGCCAGTGTGACTCAGTTGGTTAGGCATCATCCCACAAACCAAAAAGTCACAGGTTCAATTCCTGGTCAGGACACATACCTGGGTTGCAGGTTCAGTCCCCAGTTGGGCATGTACAGGAGGCAGCCAATCAATGTTTCCCTCTTACAGCAATGTTTCTCTCCCTCTCTTTCTCCTTCCCTTCCTCTCTCTCTAAAATCAAAAATAAAAATAAAATTTAAATTTAAAAAATTGATCTGGCCACTTCTTAATCGTCTAATATGAGATGCCAGGGAGAGAAGATGCTGCCTACATTTGCACCCACTGATTCAATGGCTGAAAAATCAAAAGCACACTTTCATGGCAAAGGATAGAAAAACACAGCTCTGGAGCTCTAACATCCTCTTGGGCCCCCAAATAGCTACCTATTTCCTGGAAAAATACAGTTGTTATGTTTAAGAAAAATTTACTTGAACCAACAATTGATATGTCAACATTACAAGTAAGTTATAAAGAAAAATAACATAGAACGTATAGGACTAAATGTGAAATCGATATTTGGAAACTTGGACTCTATAACAACTAAGTTCATTCAGGGATCCTGACTTCCATATGACAGGGCAAGTACATGACAAATATGTGAAGAATAAAGAGGTTCCCTATGTAACACTGCCTACTCCTGTCTAACAATAAAGTTCATCAAATCTTCTAGAAAATTGAGAGTTCATGATTATTTGGGACTCTGAGGTGCTCTGAGAAGACTACTAATAATTCTAGTTTGTTTGTTTTTTTGGCAATCGCCTCAAAATGGAGAATCAAAAATAGTCTCCACAACACAAACAATTTCTCTAGAATCTTGTCTATGGGGTTTTATTTAGGTGTTGGCTCTCGTGGAAAGGGGTTTTAAAAACAGACTTATGAAACCTGTATTGCATTAGCTTTAACGATTTTAGACAGGGTCTTTTCCTTCTTATCTCTCTGTGCCCTCTCTGAAGGACCACATGGGAAAGTGCTTTTAGAAATAAGTGAGGAAAACATGTTTTCCCCTAAGGAAAATTATGCCCTGCTCACTGACATTTACGTCACTTAACTATTTTCCTTTCACTTGGACTACCTAAAAGCTTAGGGCCAAATTTATGGTTCAATAACAGAAAACCCTGTAGGATTTATGGTCTATCTACCCCTATACCTGGTTTTAATCTACTCTAACTTAGATAATTCCTCGTCCTGATCTTCACTATTTATTATTTTCATTTTACTGATGGATTATATGTGCTTCCTGTAAGCTGCCACAAATTCTTTGTAGAATGAGGTAGAGTATAAACACATGAATTAATAATGGAACATGAAGACTAGACTGAATAATTTACACATTAATTGAGACATAATGGGAAGACATTAAAGATTGAGTAGAGGGATAACATTCAAAACTATGTATTAGGAAATTTAATCTAATAGTAGTGTTTACAGTAATAGATGAAAGACCAATATGAGGCTATTAGAACAATCTACACATGAGGTAATGAGAACCTGAACCAAGGGGAATTGATTATAAAATGGAGAGCTGAAAGGCTAAGAAATACTGGGGAGAATTGACCGAACTCAGCAACCAATTAGATTTCAAGGATAGGGAAAAGGAAGAGTAAAGTATGTCTACAAGGTTTGAATCTATACTAATAAGGTGTATCATAACAGAAATATGAATATAAGGAGAGCAGTTTTCAGAAATGAGATGATTAGTGTTGAACACACTAAGTTTCATATGACTGTGGATCATCTGTCTTGAGATGGCAAGCAGATAGTTGATGATACAGGACTAAATTAGAATATAGACAATTAATTTACATTTGTTTAGATTTGGAAGTAATTTGAAAAAAGTTGATAGTTAAAACCCAGAGCACCCATAAGATTGTCTAAGGTAAGAGAGTAGAGAAAGTAAAGAAATCCAAGTGAGGCTTTAAAACTTCCATTTAGGAAATGTAAAGAGGAAAAGAAGTCACAAAAAGTAGGTGCAGTGGGAGATAGAAGAGTAAAATAATTGTACAGTTTTTAAGATTTAAGTGGACATGACCTTAGAAATCACATAGTCTAGCCCTGGCTGGTGTGGCTTAGTGGATTGAGCACCGGCCTGTGAACCAGGGGGTCGCTGGTTCAATTCCCAGTCAGGGCACATGCCTGGGTTGCAGGCCAGGGCCCCAGAAGGGGGCATTTGAGAGGGAACCACACACTGTTGTTTCTCTCCCTGTCTTTTCCCCTCCCTTCTTCTCTCTAAAAATAAATAAATAAAATCTTTTTAAGAAATGACATAGTCCAAATCCTTTAGTTTATAGATGAGCACAAAGAACTCCAGAGAATTTATTCGCCTTATTCCAAATTACATGAACCTTTAATGGTAAAGCCTGGACAGTTGAGCCTCTTTCTGTCCAGGGTTCTCTGGACATGTAATCACATTGCCTTCTCTAGAGTGGAAGTGGAAACCAAGGGAGGACATAGACTCTTTCTACATACCTGAATTTTTAAAATTATTTTTATAAGAAAAGTACAGAAAAAAATTGTTAGTCCCTGATTTATAAAAACACTAATCAAATGTTATTTTTATGATTATGAAAGATGCAAAAGCAATGCTATTCCTAAACCTGAATTAATATTTTGTAAACTCATTTTGAGATTGTATCATTGAGGGTTCAACCAGTAACACATAACTAGTGGGAGACGTGTGTGTGTGTGTATGTATATTAAGAGATTGTTTTGAGGAATACCTAATAATTGTGGAGTCTACCTAAGCAAGTCTGAAATCTAATGGGCAGACCTTCAGGAAGAAAAGCTTATGGGCAGCTCATAGTCAGAGACCAAAGCTGCTGTCTGCAGGTGAATTTCTTCTATCTTTTGGGAAAGCTTCAGCTCTGCTTTAAAGTCCTTTCAGTTGCTTAAAACAGGCTCACCCAGTTTATCCAAGATAATCTCCTTATTGAAAGTCAAAGGGGGAAAAATTGGGACAACTGTAATACCATAATCAGTAAAATATAATTAAAATATTAAAAAATTAAATATAAAAGAAAGTCAACAAATTAGGAACTTTGACTTGAAAGATACCTTCACAGCAAAATACCTACGAAACTCCTTTACATTAACGTTTGGCAGAACACTAGAGACTGTAGCTTCACTTACTTCGCAGCTCTGTTGTTTGGTGCACACACCTTTTGGATCGTCACATTTTCTCAGTAGACTGACCCTCTCATCAGTATGTAATGCTTCTCTCTGTCCCTGATAATTATCTTTGCACTGAAGTCTATTTTATCAGATATTAATATAGCCACTCCTGTTTTCTTTTCATTAATGTTTATGTGGTATATATTTTGCCATCCTTCTACTTTCAACCTGCACATATCATTAAATTTGAAATGTGTTTCTTGTTGACATCATACAATTGGGTCATGTTCTTTTCTCCACTGCCCATTTTTACCTTTAAAATGATGAGTGTAGAGAATTTCCATTTCAGGTAATTATTCATGTGAGTGCTGTAGTCTGCCATTTTTATTTTTTGTTTTCTGTTTGTTTCCTTTATTTCTTTCTTCTTTTTTAGAAAAACAAAGCTTCCAGATAGCTACTTGGACGTTTTATAAAATTTTATTTTGTTTTTCGTTTTATCTGTCTGTCTATCTATATACATTATTGGTTGCTCTAGGCATTACATTTCATATACTCGTACATAACATTATAGTCTACTAGCATAGACATTTTTTTACCAATTTAAGTGGAGGATTAGAAACTTTACTTGCTTTTAAGTTTATTTCTCCTTTCTTGTTGCCTTAAATATTTCCTTATTGATATATATATATCAATATATATATATCAGTTGAGCCTCTCAGTATATATATATACTGAGAACCACATCAGACAATATGCTTTTTTACTTCAACTGATTAAATATAATTTAAAAAACTCAAGAGCAAAAGTTTATTGTTTTTAGATCTTCCCAGGATGCTTTCTTCTTTCCTGGTATTCCAAGAGCCCTCCTTTTGTTTTGTTTGTTTTTTCTCTCTTGTATTAAGAATTTCTATTAGCTTTTCTTTTAGGGAAGATCTGCTGTCAACAAATTTGCTTAGTCTCCTTCATCTAACAATGTCTTCATTTCCTCTTCATTTCTGAATAATATTTCTCTGAATATAGATAGGATTTTGGGTCGACAATCCTCTTCAACCAGAAGAATGTGACATAACATTCTCTCAGTGATAACTACAACATTCCCTGGTTTCCATGTTTTCTGAGAAAGCTGTTATAATTCATACTGTTTTTTAATAGGTAAGATTCACTTCTCTCTCACTGCTTTCTATATTTTTTGCCTTCAGTTTTCAGAAATCTCATTATGATTATATGTCTTGACATGGATTTGGGGTGGGGTTCCTCTTTTGGGGTTTGCTCAGGTTCTTGAATGTATAGATTTATGCTTTTTCCTAATTTGGAGACATTTCAGCCATTATTTCTTCCAATACTTTTTCAGCCCCACTCAATTTCTCCTCTCATTCTAGTAATCCAATGTTACTAATGCTAAATCTTTTGTTACGGTCCCATATGTTCAGAATGTAGTCTATCTTGGTAAGGAGTGGATCATTTGTTTTAAAGTCTGTTTTCTCTCTTCTGCTCAGGTTGGGTAATTTCTATTGTTTCATATTCAAGTTCACTGATTCTTTCTTCTGTTCCGTTTGGCTGTTAAGCCCATCTATTGTGTTTATTTGGTTATAGTACTTTTCAATTCTAAAATTGAAAGGCAGAAGTGCCTTGTTAATTCTCCACAGTCATATCATTTTTACAGGGTGGAAGTGGAACAGGTTCCCCATGTGGTCTCTAGTGTGTTGGATGCATTCCTGTTGGGAGAGGATGAAGGTCCAGGCTCCTCATTCAGTACAGGGATAATGGAGGGATTGCTGGGCAAGAGTCAAAAATCTGTGCTCCCATTCCTGTTGGTGCTACAATTTATTTCATGGTGTTTGGTGGAGTAAAGTTGTTGTCTAAAAATTTTCTGCTTAATCGGCTTCCCCTTTCCTTGTCTTTTGACTGCAAAGAGCAGAGCTTTTATGGATTTTTTTTCTCTTATTGGTATTTTTGGATTTCTGGCTTCTCCAGCACCTAGTTCAGCATGTATGGGACCAAAAAGAAAACCCAAGTTTAAAGGAAAAATTCACTTCTGTGTATTTCCTTTACTTTTACACTACTATCACACTCATAACACTTCTGACATCAAATGTGCAGGTTCTTCATATATCAAGCAATTCTTCAAAACCAGTTGAGTGTCCGAGGATTCAACTGAATTCTAACACTATCTACCTGGACATAGCATCAGATCCCACAGGCTAAGAGCTTGCTAATACAATACTGCCTCACCCCCACTTCAGACGCCTATTACAAATTGTCAGTTGTGCTTCTGACTAACTGGCTATAAATAGAAAGTTCACCTGCTTAGGTTTAAATAATTTGCTAGAGCAGTTCATAGAACTCAGGAAAACATCACTTGCTAGATTACTGGCTTATTTTAAAAGGGTGAAATCAGGAACAGCCTGACAGAAGAGACACATAGGCAAGGTATAGGAAGGGGATGGAGCTTCCATGCTGTCTCTGAGCACATGACTCTCCCAGCACTTCCATGTGTTCACTAAACCAGAAGCTCTCAGAACCACCCCCCTTTTGTGTTTTTATGGAGGTTTCACTGTGTAGATATGCTTTGTTAAATCACTGACCATTGATAACTGATTCAACGTCTAGTCCTTCTCCCCTCCCTAGAAGTCAGGAGGTAGGACTAAAAATTCCAAACTTCTAATTGTGGTTGGTTCCCCTGGCAACCAAACCCCCATCCTTAGGGACTTTCCAAAAGTCACCTCATTAACGTAAACTCAGGCAGAGCTGAAAAGAGCTTCTTATAAATAACAAGATACTTCTTTTACCTTTATGGCTCTGGAGCTATTTCAGGAATCTATGATAAAAGACTGAATAGTATAACAAAAGATGCCCTTATGGTTCTTATATAGGAACAAAGGTTTTAGGAGGTATGTGCCAGAAACAGTGGATGAATACTATATATATATATATATATATGTATGTATGTATTTATATTTATATTTTTTATATTTATATTATATAAATATAAAAGATATATATTATATATATATATATATATATATATATATATATCTTTTTATAAATCACAGTCTGACAGTCTACCCCTAAAGGATCTGTCTTTGAACATAGATCACAACAAAATGATAATAAAATTCAAAAGATACTAGCATTATTACTACAATTCCATTATCATTATCTAGTACATAATCATATAGAAATGTCTCCCAGGGTGAAACCAGTCAGATTTGCAGGCTTCCACTGGAGACCTTGTCAGTTTCCCTTAGAGATGTGATCTTGGAAAACACAGCTTCTCCCTTTCATACATCTGGTATAATTGAACCAAGACAATATCATCTCTTGCTCAGAGCCTCTTTGAGGTATTGATATAATATTGGATTTTTCTCATTATATAACTTATTTGTTAATTTCTTTACTTATAAGTACTATTTATCTTCTCTATTCATACTCAAACTTTTCCACCTTTGGAACAGAAGGTAGGTTCAGCTACTGTGCTGGTATAGAGCAGACAGCCATACTAGTCTAGCAAGTACCTCCCCATCAGTCCACTCCTGTTCATATAAGGTTATATAGGCCCAGAACTAGTGGGGCTATTTTTGCTACCAGATAATACAGCTGTATTCACTGTCGACCCTAATTGCCAGATGCAATAAAGACAAAACCCACCCTCATCAAGTCCTTAGGAATTTGGACATAAGGTTGAAAAATATACTTATAGTTTCATTGCTTAGAAATCATCTTCCCAGCACTTGTTGCAGCTGTGATCTTGTGACCACTGCATCAGGTAGGGAAAAAAAGTTGAGGTAATGGGTGGGAAGAAGAAAAACAAAGTGATTATACCAACATTACCATCCTCTCTTAGCTAGAATTGCATAGTCATACCAGCCAGCATCCTTCCCCGAACCCATTTCCCCAGACCCACCAGAAAAACAGAAAAATATATCCAGTGAGGACATACTTTAGCCCCAATCATGTTCACGTTGAGTGTGAGCACTCATGAAGGTGTGTAAGCCAGCTTTTCATGCTTTTATCTCCCTTTGTTTTAGACAAACAGTGTTTTAATTGCCCATTCCAATTCTCTATCAAATGTCTTTCTACCCATCATTGGATATTATTATGGGCTGTCAAGCATGTTCCTTGGTCTGATGGAATAACAGTCAGCTGACCAAATTGCTGCAATACCTTCTATTCCAGTTCTTTTACAGCACTTTGAACATTTCCTTTTACCGCTGGGTAAGGAAAACCCAGTGCACAGTCAGTATTTATTCCTGTCAAGACCCATTTGTAGCGCCTTAGGGCTACCAGCCTCAGTTTGACTTGCCAGCTATGTTCAGGGCCTTCCCCCCAGGGGAAATCTGCCACTTGGCCATCTGTAGTCTCTCTTTTGCTGGCAGACAGAAGAGTATTATTGGCATTTTGTGTCTCATAGGGTAAAAGAGGAATATGTATAGATTCAGCCCATCTCTGCATTGCTGTAGACCCTCGATGTCCACCTTGTCAATTCCAATCACCTTCCAAACCTAGCAGGGAGTTCTGATGGGCATCAGAAGGACCTGCTTTAATGTACCCCTCAAATTTCCATAGGACAATGCTCCATGTGGACAGACCTTTAATAAGCCAGATTTCCATTGCCCTCCTGCCTGACTGTCCACATGGCCAGGCCAGGATGTTAGATGAAGACCAAATATATATTTCTTATTATAAATAACAATAACACACCAGGGAACTCACCATAATGTCATTCTTCGGGTCCCAAGGTCCCTAGCTGGTCTGTTATCTTCTCTGTACCTTTCAGTCTCCTTGTGTTTATTTTATATATAATGTGCAGAAGGTTTGGTTGTACTTAGTAGGAGAAATAGAGAGAAATGAGTCCACTCCATTTTGACCTGGAACCAAAGGACTAATGTGATTTAGTCATCTGTAAGAGAAGACATCACTTTCTAAATGTCCTCATATATAGGACCCAACAGAGACTGAGTGTGCAAAAGATTTATTTGGTGGCAGACTAACTTCTGACATGATTGCAGAACGACAAGGACATTCAAACTTTATCCAAATGCAAGAACTAAATTGGACTTCATCATCCATCAGGTACAATCATATTGTTATGTGTTTTTAGCATTATAGTTAAATAGGTGATTATTATCATTTTTCTTAGGTTTATAATTTATATATATTATCCAAATAATTCAGAAAATTATCAGCCCTACTTCAAAATCTCATCCTAACTTTACCACCCTTTGAAATACTCTAATAATTTTTATCATCACACACTATGCTTAAAAATGTCATCGATCTCTTTCTAAGACATTTCTCTTTTCTTTATAACCAAGCTTTTAAAAATTAGAATATATGAGGTTTGCTACTCACACTGAATCAGTCTAATTAATGCAATCTGTCTTCATCCCTCTCATGGACACTATTCTCATGAATATCATTACTGTCCCCTTGGTTAATAGATCATTTGATCACTTTTCTTCTTATTCTGCACTCATCACAGACAGGCATCTTTAGCCATAGTTTCAACTTAAGATGATGACCCCCAAATTTAGCTCAAACACCGGCTTCTCACTTGAATATTCAACTGCTTTCCAGGTAGCATCCAAAAAATAATATCCACTTATTGTTGCCCAAGCCAAAAATCTAAGAGTTATTTCTGCCTCCCCATTGTCCTCCATTTTTAATTAATCACCATGTTCTCTACAGTATATGTTTTAAGTATGTCTCATAACTCCCGCTTCTTACCGTAGTCACTGCTATTGGCCTAGGTTGGGAAATGAACTACTTTATAAACCTTCTTGATCATTTTGTTGTTATATATAACCTTTCCTGCAAGACCATCTATTATTTATACTGCCTTCTAAGATGGAAATTTTATCAGAATACTTCCCTTGTCAAAATTGTTCAGTGGCTTTCCATTGTCTACATAATAAAACTTAAAGTCCCTGACTTCCGGCCAAGATGGAGGTGTATGTAGATACACTTTGTCACATTGCACAACCAAAAGAAGGACAACAACAAATTTAAAAACAAAAAATAACCAGAACTGCCAGAAAGTCAAACTGTATGGAAGTCTGACAACCAAGGAGTTAAAGAAGAAACACTAATCCAGACCAGTAGGAGGAGCAGAGATGGGCAGCCGAGGGGTAGAGAGAACTTAAGGCAAGGCAGTGGCTGGAGGACTGGGCAAGGTGGCAGCTGGTGGAGCCAGCAGTCCCACATTTGCATGAAGATAAACCATGAGGAACAACTGGGGAGCAAAACAGACCACACAACCCAGGGTTCCAGCATGGGGAAATAAAGCCTCAAAACCTCTGACAGTAAAAACTTGTGGGGGTTGTGGTGGTGGGAGAAACTCCCAGCCTCATAGAAGAGTTCATTAGAGACACCCACAGGGTCCTAGAACATAACAAAACCACCCACTCAGGAATCAGCATCAGAAGGGCCCAATTTACTTTTGGGTAGTGGGGGAAATGACTGAAAGCCAGCAGAGAGCTCAGCAAGTACATTGTTCCCTCTCAGACCCCTCCCCTACATACAGTGCCACACACAGTGAGCTGGGTTGCCCTGCCCTGGTAAATACCTGCGGCTCTGTCCCTTACCACAAAACAGGTGTGCCAAGACAAAAAAATATGGCTCACATGAAAGAACAGATCAAAGCTCCAGAAAAAAATACAACTAAGTGATGAAGAGATAGCCAACCTGTCTGATGCAGAGTTCAAAACACTGGAAATCAGGATGCTCACAGAATTGGTTGAGTATGGTCACAAAATAGAGGAAATAGTGAAAGCTATGCAATGTGAAATAAAGGAAAATGCACAGGAAACCAACTCTAATGGGAAGGAAACTGGGACTCAAATCAACAATTTGAATCACAAGGAAGAAATAAACATTCAACCAGAACAGAATGAAGAAACAAGAATTCAAAAAAAAAAAAAAAACAAGGAGAGGCTTAGGAACCTCTGGTACAACTTCACACGTTCCAACATCCAAATCATAGGGGTGCCAGAAGAAAAGGAAGAGCAAGAAATTGAGAACTTATTTGAAAACATAATGAAGGAGAATTTCCCCAATCTGGCAAAGGAAATAGACTTCCAGGAATTCCAGGAAGTTCAGATAGTCCCAAAGAAGTTGGACTCAAGGAAGTACACACCAAGGCACATCATAATTACATTAGTCAAGATTAAAGATAAGGGGAGAATCTTAAAAGCAGCAAGACAAAAGGAGACAGTTACCTACAAAGGAGTTCCCATAAGATTATCAGCTGATTTCTCAAAAGAAACCTTGTAGGCAAGAAGGGGCTGGAAAGAAGTATTCAAAGTCATGAAAGGCAAGGA
>PVKM010023220.1:0-21302 GCA_004027735.1 Carollia perspicillata | reverse complement strand
CGGCATTCCTCACTCCCGCATTTCCCCCAGCGTGTGTCAAGTTCCGCTCTGCACGGCTTGGGGTGACCAAGTAACAAGGACAGGTTCAGCATGTGGGGGGTGCTGCTCGCCCAGGGAGACCATGATTACATGCAGGAAGAGAGAGCGCCCGTCCTGCAGCACTCAAAATACCGAGAACAACACTGCTTGCATTCGAATCTGTTAATTGGGGATATTTTTAGATGAGAACAGTAGCCAAACTCCTAAAACCTATGGGAATATGAGCGCAATACTAAGTGAATAAGGACAGCATGAATGGCCAACTGAGCTAAATAAATGTTCTTCACCGAGGTGGCCTTTTGCTGCCACACTTGTGCTCACTTTTTAATCTTCTGTGCGGAGTACCTATTGCCGGTGGATGTAAAATAAAGGCATATTCATAATGCAAAACAGAAATAACAGTACCTCAGAAGTTGTCTTTATCATCCTGAATGCTTTTGTGGCATTAGGTATTAACCTGAGATACAGGTGGGGTGTTTAAACAGGGTTGTAAAGCCACATGGTCTTTACGCCTGATTATTATCAACTGACAGATGCCTGCTGATAAGAGTGTGTATATGGGGGTGGGGAAATGCTAGACGATCCTCTGAGCTTAAATTTGTTTAAATAAAGCACATTTTGGAGTTAGTATTTGAGAGAAAAAAATGCTATCCTGTTCTACCACTACGAAGTCTTGCTACTATTCGGGTGCCCTTCTAAATGCCTCAGTATCAGGCAGGTTGGATTGGTGGACACCTTGGGACGACTCGGTTCAATCAGATCCTGCAGAGAGAAGCTCCGGCATCAGCACTGTTCTGTGGTCGGGGAGACTCCTACTGGTTTTCCACTGTGCAATTCAGGGTTACCGCCCAGTTTGTCCATTCTACCAAAATAAATAAAATCTATTTATAAATGCCCATTTTACCAAAATAAATAAAATCTATTTATAAGTGCCAGGGTAGCACCATGAGAAGATTGGCAAACCATACTGCATGGCACTGACCATTTCATATTGTTTAGTTACACAAATACAAGTCAAGGTATGTAGAAGAAAATTTTAATTAGTCCTGATAACTGACCCAGAGGCAGGAACTGTGTGCGCATGTGTATGTGTGTGTACAAAAGCATATAACTGATCATATTTTGTTTACAGCGCACGTTTTATCATTTCATAAAGAGGTGCGATCTCTCAGACTAGAAAACAATTTGAGTGTTGAGGCCTTTCCTCTACAGATAGAATTTCCACAGTAAGGGAATTCTGGGCTCCAGGGTGGATTTTGGATGTAAGTTAAAATTGATTACATTAGCTATAGGTTGAAATAAATATGTAAAGTACATTTTTATTCTTTTCCTAGGTTAAAAGTAATAGGAAGGCCCTATAAAGCTGACTGGGTAATCTAAATGCATTAGTAACAAAAACTATAAGGAATACCAACAAATCAATCAGAGAAAGACAATCAAGTAGGAAAACAGGCAAAAGATATGCCCCCTTCAGGATGTGGTGAACCCAAATAATGGATAAATGTAGTCTGCAATAATTATCCTCTTTTGTAATCGGGAAAATAAACATTAAAACCATAATGCAATATGAACTAGATTAGCAAATATTATAAAGTTGAACAATATCAAGTGTTGGCCAGGACATATAGGGATCAGAAAGGTCACATGTTTCTAGTTGGGTCTATAAATTTATTTTACCGCCTGAGGAAAATAATTAGTTACAATCTAGTTAAACTGAAGCAGTGAATTATTTATAACTCAAACACTTCCCTGAAACTCTTACACCTTTACCCAAGGACACAAATATAAAAATGTTCATAGAAATATTGTTTGTAACAATAACAAGTGGAAAGAAAGCAACAGAATGCTAAACAGCATTGATGCTGGGTGAACTGTGGTGATACAGCGCAAAATGAAACATAAAATTACAGAGACATTATAGTAAGAAGGAAAGTAATTCCATTGATATCAAGTTCAAAACAGGCAAAATTAATTTCTGGTTACTGGAGGTCATTGATATCATTAACCTTTTTTTTTTTTAAAGAAAAGTACAGAAAGCAGCCTTGAACTTAGTAGTATTCCAGTTATCCATCATCAATGATGTCCAGAGCACCTGCGAGATGATTGTCGGTTTATATGCCTTTAGAGTTTCTGTGCCGTCCCCTGCAGTTTAGAAACACCTTTACATTAAGGTTCCCCATGTGATCCTCACACAAACCTCTTTACAGACGAGTAAAAGCAAGGCTTAGACAGGCCATGTGAATTCTCAAGTTCACACAGCCATCACAGTGGCAGAGTATGACTTCAGACTCTTGTCTCCTATCTTCTCTCAAGTCCATTCTTCCACACTCCCTGAAAGCTAGCTTGAGCAAAGGATTTTTGTCACCCACAAACAGGAGATGAGTCCCCTTTCACTCCCAACATCAGTGGGTCTGGAGACCAGCTAGTTCTAGTCTGAGCTACGTGAGGGAATCTAACCTGGCGGTGGGCAGAGGGGAAGGCTACATACACTCTGATCCGGAGAAGCCGTAAGAGCAGGCTGGGAATGTTTTCAGTAAAAAACAGTGCCTAAGGATAGAATTTCCAGGGGATTTTTGTTCCTTTCCCTACTTCAAAGAAACAAAACTGCAAATCATGACAATAATTTATCTCCCAGGCCCACAGACAAACGCCCAGTTGCTCTCTAGGATGTTTTGGGACTCTTGGAGATAGGAAAGATCTTGGGATTTCCAAAGTAATTAGTAGGTGTTGCTTAATTGTTTAGGATTAATTTATGGCATGGGGTGGGATTAAAAAATGTTCAGGGGAGCTACATGACAGTGACAATGGCTTTTATCTTCTCTAAACCAAAGTCTACTTTCTTTGGTATCACCTTTTTTCTGCACGCCTGCGCAGTTCTGACCTATACCCATTATCCCAGCATAATGACGCGTGATGTCTGCCTTCCACAAACACAGGGTCCCAACTGGCACGATAAATTATCTAATCACACTACTTATCCAAGACTATCATTTATGCACACGTTCATTTCATTGAATAAACATCTATTGACACCTCCTACGTGCCAGATTCTATGTAATAGCTCAGGAAGACAAAATGGATTAAGTCTCTGCAAGATGTTTATAGCCTAAGACAAACCCATAGTCCAAGGATGGATCAATGAATTGATTTCATCATCCAGTCATCGATGCAACAGATATCCTTCAACAAACATTTATTGAGTATCTCCATCTAAAGTCTGGGAATACTATGGTGTTCAGATAAAAGTGGTTCTTTCTTGAAATTTCTAAGCTTATAGTTTAATGGAAAAGATAGATAATTATTGGGTTAGCCAAAACTCCATTTAGTTTTCTCTGTAAAATAAAAGACATTTTTCATTTTCACCAACAACTTTATTGATTTAGATATTTTTAATATGTGGGCTGTCTCCTGTGTGGTCTAGTATTCATTGATTTTTCTCAATTAATGTCTCGATTTGGTCGCTACTAACTCCAACTGGTCCACACAACTGTGGAGCATCGTCCAATGAGGACTCTCCACCACAAAACTTCACAAAACACTTTTGACACATGGAATCAGTCACAGCACCTTTTCCATGCACTGCACAAATCTTTTCTTTCATTTCCATTGCATTTTTACCTTTCTTGAAACAATAAAGCATAATATGCTGAAAATGTTGTGTATTTTCTTCCATCTTCAATATTAAAATGGCTACACAAAAATTCTCCAACATTAAGTTTTTTTTAATGCATGCTGTTATGACAGCTGTCACAATACACTCTAACAAAATTGTTTTTGAATGAAGTTAAAGACAACAAAGCACTATTACAGCCATCTTATGGGGAGGGGAACTTTTTGGCCAACCCACACACAAAAGAAACTAGAAATGTGAAAGTGGGAATGTTTACAGGTGGTATTCTACAAACATCATTGATGAGGTGATGGCAGAATTCTCCTTTGGGGGAATACTGCTCTTATATTTAGAAACAGTCTTCAAAGGGCTCCTTGCCTGGTTTTAAAGGAAGAAATTTGAAAAAGAGAAGCTAATTTGCTCTGTAGTGTACCAACATACAAAGGCTGTCTTTAGGTTCATGGATTTATTCTTTAAATATATTCAACAAATCGTTTTTGAGCATCAGTTTCTAGGTATAGAATAGTGAAGAATACAATAAAAATCTTGGTCCTTAAGGAGCTTACTATCTTATGCAAGGGTTTAAACTACCTGGTTCATTAACGTCTAAAGGCTCTATAGATTTATTCCTTCATTCATCCTTTTATTCCATTTATTCAACAAGGCGGCCAAATATTAGGTAAAGTAACCAATGAAAAATGTTGGGGAGGGTCATGTTTGATAACCAATTATTAGTTTTTCTTTTTGTCCCCTCTTGAAGTACCTCAAGCTACCCTCAGGCCCTCATTAAGTGTCCAGAGCTAGTCCTAGAGTTTCATCTGGACCAAGAAGTGTCATACGGCAACAAAGATGGAAAAGAATTAAAGAACTATAAACCAATTATGATACAAAGCAATAAGTGATATAATAGAGAATGCACAGATTTCCTGTCCTGATTTAAGCAAAACACAAGCAGCCATGAGTAAATGAATGCACATTTCTTAAGGTTTAATTTACCTGTATGTATTTTTTTGGTGCACACAGGTATTACCTAGTGGCTCAAGGCATGGGTTTTGGGGTCAGGAAGACCTGTGTTCTAATGTGACTCCACCACCACTCAGCTATGTGACTTTGGGTGAATTACTTTGCATCACTAAGTACAGTTCCCGCACCTATACAATGGCGGAAAAGGGTCCTGCATGTGGGCTGTAACAGTGTCCTTGTTGTCCTAATGGTGATGTTCTAACTGTGAGGATTAAATAATAAAGAACTTGGAAAAGCACCTTGCTATTCAAAGAGCTCAATAAACGTGAGCTATAATCACAACCACACACACACATACACACAACAAAGCATAAATTACTTCTGAAAACTGTCTTTAAGTTTATCCCACATATTACCAGAATATAGTTTTTGAAATTCTTGTATGTCAGCATATAAAAAATGTGTGTTCCAAAATATATTTGCATAATAATTATAGTATTACAGTGGTTGAGATCATTGATGTTGTATTTCAAGCAGGTGAGCTGGGCAAAGTGTGAGGAGTTAGTGTGGAAGACATACAGACGTGAGCAGTATAATTAATACCTAGAATGTGCAATCCTCATTTTTTCCCACAAACAACAGCAAAAAAAAAAAAAAAAAAGTGATCAGAAGGTCAAACCTCATTCTTATTCCTTGCCCAGGTCCAGCCTTTAATCCACTAGGTCTCATTAGCCTGCCTTTGCATGGAGATGAGAAGGTTTTGCATTGCAAAGCAGTCATTGTACCACAGAGGTGAAATCTTCTCATCTTCTCACTTCCTGAGTGCAACAGACTCCTTTATCTTTCCACCTTGCTGGATCCTAAATTTAGTCAGGGATCTAGCCCACTTTTCTGTAAATCTCACATATTCCTAGATATTACACATATGAATAAAATACCTATATAGTGACTCCCATAAAAGAAACAATGAGGCCCTCTGACCAGGTGTGAGAAAAGGGAGAGGAGTAATCAATCAGCCACTACATTTTCCCCAAGTCCATAGCTCCTTCTCGTTTCACTGCAATACTCTGAGAAACAAATAATCACCAGTCCCAGGGACTGGATCTAGGAAACAATTTAGTACGGTCATTAGTGGGAGATGCAGTTCAGGCCGCTCAGCTGCTTCGGTGGAGTGGGGGAGGGGCACTTTCCTTTCCTGAGCCGTATTTTTAGACTCTATTTGCATTTTGTGCTGCGTTTTTAAAATCAGAATAATTTTCTCTTGACTGTGTAATAGATGTCAAAAATCAGAAACCAAATCCCTCATCCTAGTCAATATTTAGGTCACAAATGTCTACTGAGCCCCTCATCACTGGATCATGGACAAAAAAAGAAAGAAAAAAGCAAAGGCTTCTGGGCTGGGAGGACTTCAGAAATATCTAACTCAACTTCCTCCATTTTCATAATTTTCACAGGATTTGGTTGTTGCTGTTGATAGTTTTGTTTTATTTCTGTTCGTGTGCTAGTCTGAACATTTACTCTGTACTAGGCATTGTGTGCTAAGCACTTTCCATGGCTTATGTCTTTGTATACCCAAAAATCCACAAGTCTACTGCTGTTAGACGTATTTTATAGAAAACCGAGGCTTGGAGATATTAAGTCAATTGCCTGGGGTCAGAGAACCAGTAAATGATGCCTTTGGGACTTTAACCCAGAACAAAGCAACTGCAGAGCCTGCCTTGTAACAAGCATACCAAGGGCCACCTTCAAACCCTCATGCACGGCAAAACAGAAACCACCCAACTCAGGTTCTCTCATAGCCAAGACTGCATTGTTATTTTTTATATTTTAAAACTGAGGTCCAGAGACTCAAGTTATTGAAGCAAGGCCTCTAATGCACCCAGTGGCACTGTCAGGACAGAACACAAGACTCCCTCTTGAATCACACGCTCTGTCTGGGACCATCTGTAAGGCATTTAAATTATGTGGCTCTCCCCTACTTTAGAGGGGACTCACTGCCTCATGAGGTCACATGCTTTGCCTCCCCCTACCTTTCTGATTGTTCCACCTAATTTCTCTTTGCTTGAGTCTGTCCCTCCAATGTTGATGTTCCCTGGGGTTCCCCATCTTCAGCCCCTGGGCTTGTCACTCTTCTCACCAAGTCTGCCCCATTCCCATGAGTGTAGTTGTCACTGACGAGTCATTTCCAGATTTCTAACTTTTACCTGAACGGTCCCCTGAGCTCCAAACCCAAGTATACAACGCATCCCCTTCTGAACGGTGCAGAAGTGCCTAAACTGACGGCGTCTGATATTAAATACATCAGCCCTTCTAACCCATTCTCCCCTCCCCATTCCCATTCATTCCACCTGATGCTCAGAACCCACCAGTGAACAGGTCCACAAGTCCTGTTGATTTTTATCTCCTACAGTTGCTTTTAATTTTGTCCCTTACATTCCACTGCATTTATTGGTTTAAAATTTCACCATCTGTCAAATAGATGTCACAGTAGCCTTTCTGCTTCATTTCTAATCTACCTTCTACTCAAGCTTCAGGGTGATATTTGTAAACAAAAACTGATGACATTACTTCCCTGTTTAAAATCATTCACTGATTCTCTATGTCTGATATGGAGGGGGAAAATCACACCATGTTCTACATCATGGCCCACAAGGATCCCCATGGTCAGAAATTTTTGGAATACTCTAGCCTTAGCCCTCTGCTCCCAATTCATAGTTCATTCTAGAAATCCCAAACTATCTGTGGTTCCCCAAAGCTATTTTATGTTTTGTGCCCTTTCTGGGCTCTGTTATAGAAACACCTCCCCCATTTACCTTTCCTCTCATTTTAGAGCATTTCTAATCAGCATTTAAAACAGACCTCACATGTCAGCTCTTCCACCCACACATCCCCCTCGGGTAGCGTCTGTTCCTGATGTAGACAATGCTTCCTGTGCATCTTTGTTCCTTGGACACCCACTGCTGCACTTCCCGCAATGTGTGGTAATTATTTGTATAGGTGTCCACCTAGCCCTATGGGCAATGAGTGCCTTCAGGTGTAGAACACATGTGTGGCTTTGTATCCACTCAGATGGTGCTCCTGCTCATGCAGATCTCCCACATACTCCTAGGCTTCCCAGGAAGCCCAAAAATGTGGTTCCCAGACCAGCAGCACCAGCATCACCTGAATGCATATGCCTGGGCCTGACCTCCTGGTTCAGAAACTCAGGGCATGAGTCCCCAGCAATGTGTTTTAATACCTTCCTGGAGGTGATTCAGGTTCATGCTCAAGTGTGAGGCCCTTGGACACGGACGCTACACATCACTCAGATGATCTACCTGCTGTGCAGATCATATCCTTACTACTGCAAGCGATACTCACATTTAGTAAACTGTTACACATGTTAGCTTTAAAAAGACATACTCACTTAGTAAACAGCTCAAACGTTACACACTGATATTCAGATCGTGCATGTGCTCATTCAAAAGTCACGCTCGAGACATCGCAAGCCCCCATCAGATGGTACACATGCCCGCTACATGAAACACATGTTCAGTGTGTTGTTATACCTGTTTATGTAAATCTTGCATACGTTAAACTGTTCACTTTGATCTTCCATAGCCAAGTGTTTGTTTAGATGTCTCCTCTCCTTTTTCACAAAATACACGTTTCACAGCACACCCACATTTTACAAACCCAGTCTGACGTTGACTGTGCTTATTCAGATCGCAGTGCTCAGCAGGATTATTCAGTCGTCTATCTGTCACTCAGATACTGCCTTCCATGCCCTGTAGGCACTGCCAGCCAACCCACACTACAGATGAAGGTCATCTAGTATTCTGGCCACGTCCTTTCTTGAGTATGAAATTTGTTAGGAAATTTCATCTTCACTTGGTCTTCTGTGTTATCTGGCCTCCTGTGTGCTACTGGCGTGTTACCCCCGTTGCAGAATGTGCTGAGTCACCAGCTGCCTAACTGCTCTGTGTGATCATCAGGGTAGCCCAATCACACCATCGTTTATGCAGAATTTATATCAGTTTGTCACACTCAAACACCCTCATCTACTTGGGGAAAGTTGTACCAGCCACTGTAAGCCTTTCACTGTGTTTGAATGTGCTTTTAACCCCATCTTCTGTCATCTGTGTGTGGTAGGGAGCCATTGAGGGTTTTCGAGCAGGAGAATGACCCAAATTGCTTTATCTTTTGGGAGCATCTCTCTGGCTACAGTATGAACAACATCTGAAGGAAGGCAAGGCAGGGAAAAAAGGAGCCCTGCTGGAACTGCCTTCTGGCTGCAATTCAGACGGAAGATGATGACAGTACGGAGTAAGCAGGAGCAGGAGAGACGAAGAGGGGAGGACAGTGGTGGTAGCTGACCAAGGGCTGGGGAGAAAGACAGAGAAGTATGTACTATCACACTGTCAAAAAACAAAAAACAGAACCAAAAAAAACCCTGCAAGTTTTACATCAAGTATCCCAAAGGGGCTGGAAACAAAAATCTGTGCACGCCTACAGGACCACCCCTTTACAGAAGCCCCCAGAAGCACCGGCAGTGAGTCACAGATACCTAGTCAGTCATGCGTTCTGGGGCTTGGACTGCTTCTGCTGGGATGATAAAGCAGCACAGTTGATCTAATGAAAAGAGATAGTCACAATCTCCATTTCATTTAGCAAAGATGATAGAAGCAGCTGCCATTGTGATGGACTTACATGTCAATTGAGTCGATAAATGGAAATTCTAAAGCTAAAGCAGAAGGACCCAGATCCAGTGCTAAATTGGTCACTGGCTATGGTGTATTAGCTGGATGTATCAAAAATGGACAGGAGACTATTTATACACCTTCTGAGTGGACAAAAATTTGACATCCCAATTTTCAAAGCTCTATTATAGCTGCCACAACCAAAATATTCAGTTAAAAATGTCAGGGTTACATATTAAGTGGGCACTCAGTTGAATGAATAAATAAATGAATGGATTTCTCTGAAATATTAAATCTAGCTTTCAAGATTCCCTGGTGATTACATTATGGTTCACATTTTCCACATGGGCCTGATGATGGCATATTAATAACCGAGAGTGTTGATTAATGGATCCCATTAACATGGGAGGAAGTTTTAGTGGCATTCCAAGGTTTCTGTACATAGCTCAACCCTGTTCCACATTTTTGTCTATAGCATGGATGCAAGCACAACTGTCACTCCTCTAAATGACTGAAGGTGATGACTTCCCTCTCTCCTTCCTTCTCTGTGCTCTGTGAGGATCAAGGCAGGCCTGATCCTTAAGAGGAAAATGGGAAATATAGATCATTTAGTTGCTTTCTATTTGGGGGAAACTAATTAGAGAAAGGGAAGGGGAAGTAAGGAGAGGAAGGAAGGAGGAAAAGGCAGAGAGAAACAAAAGGATGAAGGGAATAGGAAGCAGGAGAAAGGAAGGAAAGAAGAAGGAAAAAAGGGAGGAAGAAAGGATGATGGGGAAGAAGGAAGGTGATAGGGAGAAAAACAAGAGAAGAGCACAAAACACAAACCACAAACAGTGTGGTGATTGTTGAAAGGAATGAAACCTAGAAACGAGTCTTGGGCAAGTCTTAACTGCCTTTAAATACTTCGAGGGAGTCACGCAGAAGAGAAAACCATTCTATCTTGTACTGATACAGAGGGCTGAGATGAGATAAATGGAGAGAATTTAAGAAGGTGGTTGTTGGTTTGATAAATGGAGAGTTTTCAAACATTTGAAGCTACTGAAAAAATATAAAGTATGGACATGTCATAAGCTACCAGTGACTGGAAAAGTTCATAAGGTATCCACCCAGGCTTCAGAGTTGGCTAATGTACTTCTGCTTGGTATGGAAATTGGTCCTGATGATCTAAGAATCTTACATTGCTATTTTAATGTAGACAAAATAACACTTTCTGTGCTCATGCATTTATAAGTTACCTAGCTTGCACAGTGAAGAGAGGATGAAAGGAGAAAAGGAAGGAAAGAAACTTAGAGGGTAAAAGGAGAGAAATTCATTCATTCATTCAATCATTCACATTCATTCATTCATTCTTTTTTTTTTTTTTCACCCAACAAATATTTATTTGTGGCTGGATGTAGATATAATGATGAGTCAAAATAGTTTCTGTTCTCATGGAACTTAGCCTACTAATGAGGTAAATATTAACTACACATCTCCTCTAATTAATGCAAAAATACTGAGGTAATGCTCCGTGCGTGTTTTTCTTAAAATATAACAAGAAAGCCTGACTCGGAGTGGGATGGGGTATGTTTTAGCCAGCTTGGACTGCCCTAACAAAATACCATAGACTAGGTGACTTAAACAACAGACATGTATTTCTCACAGCTCTGAAGGTCGAGAAGTCCATGATCAAAGTGTCAGCCAATTTAAGTGTCTGGTGAGGATCCTCTTCCTGGTTGTAGATGGCTGCCTTGTGACTGTTACTTTGTCTTCCCATGAAGAACATAGAGGGCTCTAATCTCTTTCTTCTTAAAAAAGACACGAATCCAATCATGGGAGCCCCACCCTCACGACCTCCATCTAAACCTAATTACCTCCCAAAGGCTCAGTCTTCACCAACCATTGCATGAGAGTTCAGTACTTCAACATGTGAATTTTGGGGGGAGGGATACAAACATTCAGTCCATAACAGGGAAAGTCAAGGAAAATATCCCTGCAGAAGTGAGCCCTGGGCTGAGATCTGGAGGATCAGCATGGGCATGAGAATTTATTGCAGACAGAAGGTGCAGCATAAGCAATGTTTCTGCAACACAAGGGGGCAGGGGCCCTGGCAGCACTGAGAGGCCAGTGTGTGTGCATCTCACACAACCAGAGCGAGAGAGGTAGGATGAACTTCAACGGGCTGGACCAAACAGAGACATTTTATTTCATAAAGGGTTTAAACCATACTGATTCTTTCTCTAACTCAATGAATTAATAGTGAGAATGTACTATATGTCAAGCACCAACTGGGCACTAAATACTCTAGGCCTAGTAAGCAAGGTATGATTCCTGGCCTTCATGGAACTCAGCGTCAATTGGTTTAGAGACATAGCAAAATAAAGAAAAATCACCGTGTAAAAATAGTAAGTGCTGATATAGGGAAGTAAGGAAAGCCTATTCTGGAGGATGGGGATCAGCAAAGGCTTCCTAAAGAAAGTGAAATGTTAATGAAGTCTGAAAGAGAAGAAGACTTTAGCAAAGTAAAAATTAAAACTAAGTATGTTCTGGTTTTAGGGAGGAGGTATGCAGTCCAGAGGTAAGGCAGGGTAGTACACTGCATTGGAGGAAGATGAAGTTCAGAAGCAGCTAAAATAAAGGGTGCAAAGAGATTGTGCCAAGGTGAAGCTGGATCATAAGCCAAGGGACCCATCCTGAAGGGACCCATCTCCATATTACAAAATGCACCCAGGGGGAAGGAGTTGTGTAGAGTAGATTGGGAAGGGAAAGCCAAAGGCTGGGAGGCCAGTTAGGAGATGGGTAGCATGATTCAGGTGAGAGTTGACCAAATCTACATTATATCCTAAGACAACAAAGGAAAAGGTAATTGGATGGAGTAGAGACATCTTTAGAAGGTAGAAGCCATTATACCTAGTGTCTCATTAGCTAAGTAAGGTGTAGTAGGCAGAATAATACACCCAAAGATGTCCCTGGAACCTATGGATATACAGGCCCTATGGCAATGGGGAATTAAGGTTGCAGATAGAATTAGGTTGCTAATCAGATGACCTTAAATATGGAGACTGTCCTAGATTACCTGGGTAGGTCCAAAGGAATCACAAGGATCCTTAAAAGTGGAGGAGGAAGGCAGAAGAGAGAGAACAAGACATACCAGTAAAAGGGCTCAGTCTGACCTCGCTGGCTTTGAACGTGGAAGACAGACAGTCCCTGTGAGTTTTAAATGTTCACCACTTGGAATTACGGTAAGGTGTCAAAATATTTGCTCTGTTAGCTGAGTACTAACACTTGGGGATCCGCCATCCAGCACAGCAAATTCAAACAGCTCTTTTGTGTTCATATCACGGACTTTGGTATAAAAAAGTTATAATTTCAGTATAAAGAAATTTCTAGAGAAGGAATAATAAGAGGCTAAGCAGGTTAAGAATGTCTGATTACTATAAGACAAGTGACAGAAAATACTGCAACCATCTCCCCCTGTAATTTTCTTACTGTGATTTCCTCAGAGCATCTTACAGCAATGCAAAATGTCTCTGCTCATACAGATCTGAGCAATGGAAAACTGTATTACTGATCACTTGAGATGATCTGATGTGATCATTGTGAAAATTAGCAGTTACTCACGGTTATAGAACACAATGCTGTGTTTTAAAGAAAAAAGGGAGTGAAACACAGATGTGGACAAGTGGGCTATTTTCACTTTTTATTCTATCTTCCTGGTCATTTCATTTGCCTACCCATACAGCCTATCTGACTCCTACGAATGGAGAGCAGACAGCAATTTCATAGACAAATAAGTCTTTACTGGTCCTTGAAGTCAACTTCTTTAACTGGCTGCACCTGCTACATTCCGGCAGCAATTCCTTGCAGCTCCTTGCTATCTCTAAATGCTATTAGTGGTTTCCATGGGGCTCCGGGTGGGAGGATTGAAGGCAGGGGAAACTTAGATGCTTCTGCTCACATTCCCCACTTGATCAGTAAGAGTCTTCTTCTAATGCTTGAAAAGGCCTACTCATGTTTACCCATTCAGTGCTGACAAAGCCTCCACCATGAGCTGCTCTCTCTTGCTTATCCAGGCATTTCAGGGACAGAGAGGAAACTGATGCCTGTTATTGATGAGTCAAACTTCAGATTAAAGGAGTGACAAGTTATTATATCTGTGGAAGAATCACTTGCCTCTGAGAACAGTAACTAGAACATTCTGATGTAAATAGTACCAAAGAGTTACTCTCACTTCGAGAGTCAGTGTTAATCTCCCCCTCCCTACTTCCCAGATAATCGAGTATGTAAGACCTTAGAAAATTATTTACATAAAATTATCCACATTAGTGTAAATGTGGTTTCCTGTTCATTATACCACATTTTCTGAGAACGAAGAATAAATTCAACTCAGTCTAGGCTGACTTTAGAAGGCCACTGAAGTGAGACCTAGAGCAAGAAAGCCAGAATAAAAAAAAAAGTGAAACCTGGAGTAAAACAAATATTTATCCTCGATTTACAAGTAGCACTTCTTTTGATAGAAATAGACATGACTTTTTCATCTCTTTTTCTTTTTTTCCTCATGCTTTCTGATGATTACTAGGTTCCCTGAGTAACACGTATGGAGACTTTCAGTGGGAAAATGAAGACGAAGATAAGAAAAGACTAGTAAAATGAATAAACATAAAACAGGCATTATTAAAGTACATTTTCAACTAGAAATTCTCTTTCTTAAATGAAGACAGTATCAGTGAAACTTCTTCCCAGTTATATATATTTTTTAACTTGGGGAAGCCCTAATTCTCTTGAGATAATAGGTAGACTAGTCATCAAAGCCTCTGAACACTCTGGGTGTAGACTTGTGTGTGTGCTAAGTAGTCCAAGGAGGACTGTGGGGACCTGCTTGTGCATCTGTGGCTACTGGCCTATTGTGTATGGCTTTGTCCAAAGAGTATGAGGGCTACTACACTTTTGTTCTCTGATGTGTCTCAAACTTGTCAAACTTTTGATAACAAAAACAAACCTCGGCTCAGAGTCTGAGGTTTCTATGACTGATAGCATAGCAGACATAGGAATGCAAGGCCCAGATCACCCTTCAAGAAAAGACTCATCGCCCAAGTGACCTGCACACAGCCTTGAGATCACAGTACCTTCAGCGACCCACCAGTTGCGGAGAGCTACCTGGCTCCGGGGCACACTCTTCATGGAGCAGCCCACCATCTGGTTACTGAGCAACATGGGGTGAAAAGATCCAGTCATTTTGACCCATAATAGGACACCTTCACGGGAAATATGTGTTCCAGAGCTCCCTGTGGGATTGGCTAAAACTTTGTCAGACATGCATAGCAGTTTGACTGCCTCTACCCAATTGTGCTTCTGCCAATTCTTTCACAGGCGTTGATCTTAATAAAATTCTTGCGTTACAAATTGTCTTACTGGCTGCTTCCAGAGACCTTAAGTGAAGACATACATTGAGTATACAAAAGTAAATGTTCTCAAATGTTCAAAAAAGCTACAATAAAACAGTAGACAAATATACCTTATTAATAGATTAAAAGACAAAAGCCACAAGATCTGCTTTTCAAAATAAAATCTGACACTCTTCATATTGAAAATATTCGGCAAAACAGGAAATAGAAGCAAACTTCCTCCAACAGGACCTATAAAACATACATACTGCCATCACACTCAATGGCAACAGACTGAATGTTTTACCCCTAAGATCAGGAACAAGACAAAGACGACTCTCACTACTTCTAGTCAACATTGTACTAGAAATTCTAGCCACGACAATGAATAAGAAAATGAAATAGAAGCCATCAACTTGGAAAGGAAGTAAAGCTATTTCTATTTGTAGATGACATGATCTTGTATATCAACAAAAATACTGTTAGGACCAATAAACAAGTTCAGCAAGGCTGCACAGTGCAAGATCAATATACAAAAATAAATTATATTTCTATACACTAGCAATGAACCATCCAAAGTCATAATTTAAAAAAGCAATTACATTTTCAATAGCATCAAAAATAATACAATATTTAAAAATAAATTTAATAAGAGAAGTACAAAACTTACACTGTGAAAACTAAAAAATAGGCAAAGGACCTGAATAGACACTTCTCCAAAGAGGACATACAGGACGCCAATAGACACGAAAGGATGCTCAATGTCACTAATTATCAGAGAAATACAAATTAAAACAATGAGGTATCACTTCAATGAGGTAGCAATCAGAATGGCTGTCATCAATAAATCAACCAACCATGGACACTGGCAAGGATGTGGAGAAAGGGGAATGCTTTAGCACTGTTGGTGGGAATGCAGACTGATGCAGCCACTGTGAAAAGCAGTATGGAGATAACTCAAAAAAATTAAATGGATCTGCCTTTTGACTCACTGATCCCACTTGTGGGAATATATCTGAAGGAACCCAAAACACTAATTCATAAGAACATAAGCACCCCTATGTTCATTTACAATTGCCAAGATATATAAGTAGCCCAAGTGTCCATAGTAGATAAGTGGATAAAACAACTGTGGGACATTTACACAATGGAATAGTACTCAGCCATAAAAAAGAAAATTTTACCGTTTGTGACAGCATGGATGTACCTGGAGAACATTACACTAAATGAAATAAACCAATCAGAAAGGCAAATACCATATGATTTCACTCATATGTGGAATCTAATGAACAAAATGAACAAACAAGCAAAACAGAGGAGACTCACAGAGAACAGGCTGAAAGCTATGTGGTGAGGAGGTTAGGGGGTGGAGGGATCAAGCAAAAAGGAAAAAGGACTCGTGGACATGACAACAGTGTGCTGATTGTGGGGGGAAGAAGGAGGAGGCATAAGGGGGTTAAATGGTAATGGAAAATACAATAAAAATTAAAAGAAAAACATTGTTGGAAGAAATGAAAGAGCTATATAAATGGAAAGACATCATATATTCATTCATCAGAAGATTTACATTATTAAAATGGCAATACTTGCAAACGGATCCAATGCAATCACTACCAAACAGTATGAAAATTCAGTCACTAAGCAAAATAATTCAGTGTAATAAGTACCAAAATCCTAAGTGGCTTCTTTGCAGACATTCATAAGCTGGTACTAAAATTCATATGGAAATGTAAGGGGCCCAGACTATCCAAAAAAAATCTTGAAAATTGGTGGACACACACACTTCCTGATTTCAAAACTTACTACAAGGCTACAGAAGTCAAGGTAGTATGGTGCTAGCATAAAGATGAACATATAAATCAATAGGGTAGAATTGAGAATCCAGATGTGAACTCTTATTTAATGGTCGATTGATTTTTAACAAGGATGCCAAGACTATTCAGTGAAAAAAATGGTGTTTTCAACAAACAGTGCTGAAACAACTCAATATCCACAACAAAAGAATAAAGGTGGACTCCTTCCTTGCATAATACAAAAATATCAACTAAAAACATGGACCACATACCTAAATCTAAGAACTAAATTTATAAAACCCTATGAAAAAAATGAGTCAGTTTTCATGACTTTGGGTTAGGCAATGGTTTCTTAGATATGACACCAAAAGCAAAAGCAGTGATTGGAAAAAAATTGAGTGTTATCAAAATTAAAAATTTGTGTGCTTTAAAAATAAAAAAGACAACCCACAGGAGACAATATTTTTAAACCATATAAAAGAAAAAGCTTACATGTAGAATATATGAAGTACTCTTAATAAAAAGGCAACCCAATTAAAAATTAGACAAGAAGCTGAATAAATAGCTCTACAAAGAAGATATATAAATGGCCAATAAGCACATGAAAAAATATTCAATATTATTAGCCACTAAGGAAATGCAAATCAAAACCGCAATAAATACCTCTTCCAACCATTGGGATGGCTATAAATTAAAAAAAAAAAAACCCATAAGGTGAGGATGTAGAGAAATTGGAACTGTCATATTTTGCTGCTAGTAATGTAAAATAGTTTGGCTACTTTGAAAAGTAGTTCCTAAAAAGTTAAAGTTTTCATGTGACCAAGTATTCTACTCCTAGATATACTTGCAAGAGAAATGAAAAGACAATCCACACAAAACTTTGTACATGAATGTTCAGAGCACTATTATTCATGATAGTCACAAAGTGGAAATAATCCCAAAGTCCATCACCTGACAAGTGGATAAATAAAGTGTGGTATGTCCACACAATGAGCTGTTATTTAGCAATAAAGAGAAGTGAAGTATTTGTGTATGTACAATACAGGTGAACCTTGAAAACATATGGTAAAGGAAAGAAGCTGATCATAAAAGGTGCCAATTGTACAATTCCATTTATGTGAAGTGTCCAGAACAGGCAAACCTAAAGAGATGGGAACCAGATTAGCGGTTTCCTGGGACTAGAGTGGGGCAGCTGGAAGAGAAACGAGGGGTAACTGTTCACGGGTGCAGGGTTTCTTTGGGGGTGGTGATAATGTTCCACCATAGAGTGGTGATGGTTGCACAACTCCAAATACACTAAAAGCCACTGAATAATATACTTTAAATGGGTGACCTGTACGACGTGAATTATATCTCAATAAAGCTTTTTTAAAAATCGAGCTGGCAACATATAGCAGGGAAAAATATTCACAGAATGTTTAGGGAGGGTGGTTACATGTTTTCCGACACCAAGAAGGCAGCAAGACCTTATCGGTCAGATCCAGATTGAGATGAAGCCAGTGGAACCTTCCTGGCCCATCTCCAATGAGGGAAAAACGGACCCCTAAGAAGCCAGGGTAAGTTCTAAGGACAATCTAGAGAACTTCACAGATTGCCCCAGTGCCACCAGCTCCACCCTCCCCTCCTTTAAAGCTTTGTCTTTGACTTACCTAGGAATAATACCAGAACTCATTTTCCAGCAGCTTTCTGGCAAAAGTTCATTAATTGTGGCTTCAGCTTCAGTTAGAAACAGGAGCTGATTTTTGCCCCATCCCCCCGCCCAATTTCCATAGTTGCCTTCTGTATTCTAATTTTGACCCCCAATACTTTTGTTCTGAGTCCCTACCTCTCTGCGCTGAGGCTTATGAGTACAGGTGGCCCCATCCGGCCCTGTCTTCTGTGGATGGATCCCTTCCTCTCGACCTTGATGGTCCACTCCACCTCTTTTATCTCTCCTACTGCCCCCACAGGCAGCCTTGTGAACTAGTCAAGGCATTTTAGTTACAAGTGGCAGAAACCCAACTTATACTAGTTCTGGCTAAAAGTGAAAGGGAACTATCTTGGGAGGATATTCTAGAGTATCATTTTCTATGCCAGAAGAAATAGTTGAACAACCAAATTGCAGGAAAGGTGCCACTAGGCCTCAGGGATCATTGGAACCATGGACGCCAATGCCATTTGGACTCTCTCCCTTCCTTTTGTCTCTGTTTCTGTGAGTCCACTCCATTCTCCCTCCGGTGGCATCCTTCAAAGCAGGAGTGGTGGCCATTACTAGGTTCCTAAGCCTCTGTATCAAAGTTTTCATTACAGAAGTCAAGACTCTATGTTTTCATGTTAATACAAAAAAAAAAAATCCAGAGAAAACTTCTTATTGGGTAAGAAATTCGAAAATATCTAGTCCATGAGATGTAAAGTAATGCCAGATCTAATCCAGCCCGGAGAGAAGTTATAGGGCAGGGATTTTTGTTGTTAACGCCACTTAACTGGAACATCTCTAGTTGGGGTATGACCTCTCCGGTTGGCCTCAGGCCCTGTCACACTCACCGGTGTCATGCTGCATGGCTGTCCATGAAAGAACTTGAATTTGGTCCTGGCTGGTGTTGCTCAGTGGACTGAGCTCTGGCCTGCAAATCAAAGGGTCACCAGTTGGACTCCCAAGTGAGGGCACATGCCTTGGTTGCAGGCCAGGTCCCAAGTAGGGGGCATAGGAGAGGCAACCACACATTGATGTTTCTCTCCCTCTTTCTCCCTCACTTCCCCTCTCTAAAAATAAAATCTTTAAAAAAAAAAAAAGAACTTGAGTTTGTAGCCAAATCTAGAGTGAATTTCCTAAGGACAGGAACTAGGCTATTTTCATTTCATTATGTTCAGTGACTAGCCCAATACTTGCATACAATATCTCAAAGAAATCCTTGAATGGAAAATTTAATTAAACTGTAAAAAGGCCAACCAAGCATTGCAACATGAATTGCCATATTCTGCGTTAGAAAAAAATGACTCCCTCTGGAAGCTGATTTTCCACTTTTTTCTCTACCAATGAAAGTAAGATACCTTACTTTCTCCCCTGTAAACTGGGTATCACATTAGTACCAACCTCACCGAGAACTATATGTTGATTAAAGAAAATAAAACAAATAGAATTCTTGGCTCTGAGCCTGCACAGAGTAGCATTTAATAAAATAAGTCATTGTTGTCATTGTTATCAGCATTATCATCATTGCCACTCCGCTTTCACTCCTAATATGCCCAGCCATGTGGATCTAGTGATGTACGACAAGGTTTTAGCCCTTCCCTCCCGCTGGTAGGGATTGTCACCTTGCACTTTGCTGGGCAGAGCATCCCCAACCCGCCCAGCTCTTGAATCTACAAAAGAGAATAGGTCCTAGTAGGTCCCAGAAGCACTGCACAGACTGTGCTGCTCCTCCGAGACCTGGGACCACCTGAACATTTCTAAGAGTTTCCCTGTTTAAACAGCCTCCAGGCATCCCCACACAGGCAGCTGAGTCCAAGGTCCCTTGTGTTCAAAGCTTAGAACGGGCTTCATCATTGTGACTGTAGAGGGCTCCTTTAAAACCAGCTATTCGGGGCAAATGCAATTTATCTTCTCCGTTCCTCAGTCATTAGATCTACAGATTGAAGGACATTAAAGCTGCATCCTCCTTATGGACAAACTGTGAAGATTAATTAGGGCAACAGCAGCCAAGTGCAGTTCTCCTGAGGTCCACACATGAATGTACTCACTCATTCTTACGAGGTTTAGAAATATTCTCCTTCTCTCTGAGCCTTAAGATAATAAGCCTGATCATTAATAAGTAAAACAGATGATGGATAGACCTTGGTATTCAACATGGCACTCCTCAATCAAGGATTCTCCTTTAAAATGGGGCATGGAACCGGTACTGGAGACGCTGCGTGAGGGGCAGTCAGCCGTCTTACGGGGCCACTTCTGTAGAGCATGACGCAGCACCAGTTCCATTTGTATTCAATCTTTTATGAAAGCTCTACCTGGAGTAGACAACGGACTTTCATTAGTCCCTGGAGTAATTGCTTCAAGGAGGTGGCATGGCATTTATTTTCAGAAGTTCCTGCTCCTTTATGAAATGTGTTTTCATTTGATAAATAGGAAAAAGGAAAATGCTTTATTGACTCGGAGTGATTCTTTTCACGGTCAATTCTGCATTACTTTTTTAATGCCAAAAACCCAGTTCTGAATCGAGGATCCTTTGAATCATATTTATTTTCCTACCTCAACTTTTTTTTTTCCATATTGTCTCCAGTGCTGAAAATGCATCAGCTAGAATGTTTGAAAATAAGGAAGTCTGGTGTGTGATGAGATAAATTCCAGGGAGAACTAGTGGGCATCCTATAAAGCGGGATTCATTCTTTAAAAAAAAGATTTTATGTATTTATCTTTAGAGGGGAAGGGAAGGAGAGGAGAGAAATATCCATGTATGGTTGCCTCTCGTGCATCCCCTGCTGGGAACTGGCCTGCAACCCAGGCATGGGCCCTAACTGGGAATCAAACCGTGATCCTTTGGTTCGCAGGCACGCACTCAATCCACTGAGCTACACCAGCCAGGGCTCTTATTTTTTTTTTTAATTAAACTTATTGTGGTAACATTGATTAGTAAGTTTCAGGTATTCAATTCTATAATACATCATCTGTATATTGCATTGTGTGCTTACCACCTGTCGTCTAGTTTCCCTCCATCACCATGTATTTGACGCCCTTTACTGTTTTCATCCTTCCCCCACTCCCTTCTCCTCTGGTAACCTTCACTCTTGTCTGTGTCTATGAGTCTGTTTGTTTCATTTGCTCATGTGTTGCTTTCTGTTTTACATTCCACATATGAGTGAAATTATTTGGTTCTTCTCC
>PVKM010023219.1:0-21290 GCA_004027735.1 Carollia perspicillata | reverse complement strand
ACATTTAACCTAGAGAGAAAGCCAAGAGGCTGGGTTGGTGGGGTCGTTTCTTCTGCCAAGTTTGGGTGGGTTTGCGCTAGCGGAGCGCTGACTGCCAGCCCCGATCATTATGTACTGGCACGGTAAATTAAGCTACCACACCTTTAATGAACTTAATTCCCTTATTTTGACAGAGTTCCCATTTCCAGTGATTCACACTTTACATTTAGACACTTCTCCTATAGGTGTTTGCCAAAGACCTTTGCTGGAAGCTAAGCGCTGGATTAGTTAGAAAGGAGAATGCGAACCATCGAAATCATCCCCTCGTTCTGTAAGCCAGAGTTGGAGCTCAGATGGCCAGGGTCAGAAGCCCTGTGGGTAAACTCCGAACACACGCCGCATCCCCGTCCATGCTTCTCCTTTCCAGTGCTTTTCATCAGGTTCAGGCCCCAGGCTTTTGGTCAGAACTGTGCATGGTGTCCGATCTGGGCAACCACAAGCACATCAGACATGTACTCACGCTAAATGCCATTGCCCGAAGTTTGGCTCTGCAGAAAGAGAAACAGAGAGGTTACCGGGAGAAAGCAGCCTCATCAGAATACAAAAGAGGACACTCACTCCCAGCCGTTGCTGTGTAAATGACAAAGGATTTGGCTTTTGGTGTTTGAGGGATGGTGGGAGACAAAGAAGTGGTCTCACCTTTTACTTAGTTTATGAGAGAAAGACAGTGATGAATAAAGGCGTTTAGGTGCCAGCAGGGCGCTAAGTGTTTCCAAAGCAGGACTTTCTTTGGTCCCGACAATTTGTTCAGGGTCAAACAGCTATCAAGTATTAGAACTGGGACCGAGATGTGTCTGGTTCCAAAAGTCCTGCTCTTGAACGCTACTGCAGGGATCAGCAAACTTCATGGTAAAGGGCCAAGTAGTAAGTATTTTAGGGTTCGCTGCTGAGAGGGTCTCCGTCGCAAATACACAGCTCTGCTGGTAGAGCTCGTGGAAGCAGCCGCAGGCGCGATGTGAATAGTCAGTGTGGCTGCTCCAGCAGAGCTGTGCTCGCAAAGACAGGTAATAGGCCAGTCTGGGGCTGAGGACCATAGCTTGCTGACCCCTGTCTTACTCTGCACTTCAAACTTGACTTCTTTAAAAAAATTCCATTTATACTTTCAGTAACGTCTGGAGCTCTGGATCCTAATTGCACTTTATGAGGGTCTGTCTTTTTTTTTCTCCTTCATTCGTTCAACAAATATGTTATTGATTACCCAGTAGGGAATATTTATGAATCCCTGAATTTTTGCCTTGTTCTATTACCTCGCCATCTTTCTTAATCAGTTATATCACCCATCCTTTCCTCCTTGCCGATATCTCAGAGTTCCTATTATTTGCCCGATGCTCCCCAAGTTGAGATTTGGAAAAATCTTTTCTTCTTCTTTCTAGACAAACTCACTTTGTGCTCAAGGCCAGAGGTGACCTCCTTTTGCTGTCAAGCCCTCTGTCACCCTTCCTTAGGTTTCTCCTCAGGGTGTGTGTAATCAGTGGTTTGGGAACCTGTGGTGGATTCTCCAGGAGGAAACTCTGATGAAAATGTCAACTTTCTGAACAAAGACAGTTGTCAGAATGTTCCTGCAGAAATCCCAAGTATTCACTATTTTCTTCCTGTTGAATTTCCAGCTCTTCAATAGTAAGGGGGCATTGCCACCTGGTGGAAAAAATACTGAGGGGGTTAGCTGGTCACCTGGGGAGAATGTGGGGAAGCGCGTGGACGCAGACTGGACAGTTTTACCTTGGTGGCGTCACTTCATTGCTTTAAAGCCTAGTAGTATGAAAACTGATCTCTGTCCATGTTCAGAATCTAAAATGAATTAACATAAGTAAAAACTGTGCACAATTGCATTCAAATGGCTCTAGGTGATTTTTTTAAAGAATAAAATGACTTGAAATGCCCTGTTCTTCCTAATTGTTAAAATTCCTCTGGACCCATTTCTTCCCCATTTATAGAATTTTCCAGTCTTTTTCTATAATTTTCAATGACTTCCTCTGCTCGGGCTTTATTGTTCCGATTCTCAACAGTGCTCTGGAATTCTATGCATATCCTCTTGCCTTTAACCCATGTCTTTGAGTAACTTTTTCGCTTCTTAGTCTTCATGGGCAGCTAAATCTGTTGCCCCTAAATGTTATCTCCTTACTCACTGTCAGTCCCCCCAAAATCTCCCTTCCATCTCCTGTCTCCCTACATCGGCTCTCCAACGTGAATTGAGACACACTCGGATGGCTCTCCCCAGCCCTCAGGCTCATTGACCTGTCTGCGACCTCAGCCTCAGCATTGGCATTTTCCCTCAGCTTCCAAGTCTGTGGCCTCCTAATGCTGTTCTTTCTGCTCTCATTGTCGCTTCTGCCTTTGCTCAACACCACCACTGCTTTTTTGCCTTGCTTCTTACCTGTGAGCAGGAAAGCCCAAACCCTCGCCATCCGTCTTCCCTCAGCAGTGTCATGGTCTCCATCCACTCACTCGCTCACGTGGCTTCACAGTTTAGACGATGTGTGCATCTGCTTATCCAGACCTGTACCCAAGCTGTGCCCGTCTCCCTTTCCTATTTTTTCAGAGTTTATCCTAAATTCAACCTCTCCTTCCATCAGCTGACACCCACTCTTGCCAAAATTGAAAGAAACATATCTCCTAGCATAATAATCACCATTCCCAATTTCTTCAGTTAAATGAAGGCCCGCTTTTGCTAACAGGCAGTGTTAGAAATTTTAGAGTGATTCACAAACGAACTCTCTGCTTTACTGTTTCTCTCCAGGCTGTCGTCATGGGCTCCTTTTGCTTTAAGATGTTTATTCTGTGTGTAAACGCCACGAGCAGAAACCCCATGCCCCCTGTGCTCACCGCTGTCTCCCAGCACCTAGCACAGGGCTTGGCATATCACACATGTTTAATAAATACTTGTTGATCAGTAAACGAGAAAGTATTCACAAGCCTTTCTTGTTTCCACTGGAACTGCCAGCTTCTGCGTCATATCCCCTTTACTTCATCCCAGAACACAGGGACACTCTTTTAGATGGTAGCCTCCTAATTTGACAATTGATCAAAATCACCTTCAGTGGCTAATTAAATGGCCTAGGTTTGGGCCCCGTTTCCAGATATTATGATTCACTGGGACTAGGCCTCCGGAAATCGAACAAGCACAATGCTGCATTCATAGGCCTGGATTTTATCACTCGTTTTTGTTCTAGTTTATTATTGTAAGCTTCTATCCAAATTGTAACAATGTCTATTGTAACCAGAAACTTAACATTTGTACACAATTGTCCTCTTAGGCTTTCGTTCTTGTTAGCTTTAATTTTTCAAATAAGTTAGATGCACTTCAGGGGCATAATGAAAAGATCAGGTTTCAGATTAGCTTTATGTCTTGTCTCCTTCATCTATAAAATCATATCTGTATCAGGTGGTTTGCGTGAGGACCGGACAAGATAATTCTTATAAAACGGACTTGCAAATGAAAGCACCCTGTGTGGGTTAATTAGGTGGTGGTTGTTTTGGTATTTTGCTGCTACTGTAATTATAATAGACAGGTGCCTGTCCCTTTACAAAAGTCGAGTTCAGCCACTTTGCTTTTCTGAAAGATGTAGATTATATCTGTTTTCACTAAACAGAAAAATCTGACACAGATATTTGCTTTTAATAAAAACAGTGAAAAATGAAAATATCATTGAGCGCTTGGTTTTGCATAAGCCCTGACAGGGGCAGCGTGCACCCGCAGCGGCGAGAGGGGCCCCGCCCATCTCCTCCCTGGAAGGCACACTCAGCATCTCAGCATCAAGCACTGGACTTTTGAACGGTGTCGGTGAGCATCTGTGCTGTATCATGATTTGATCTGTGCATCGCTGAGCAAGAGGTGCCCTAAGGCATCAGAAAAGCCCCAAGAGAGCTCATAAGGATATTGTGCTTAGTGTAAAACTGGATGTTGTTAAACGTTTTGATCATAGTGAAAAAAATAAAGACACCGCGTGTGCATTAAACTTGCCTATGTCGACCATTCGTACTGTTTAGACAGCAAGAGAAAAAATCTTGAAGGCTACCAAAACTACTGTTGATTCTGCCGAGTATCACTTTTAGTCAACATCTAGTAATAGATAAAATGGGAAGTCTATTTTTGAGTGACTTGGTGAGTATTTGAAGTGACCCCTAAAAGTCCAGCCACTGTTAATGTAACAAGAATGGCTTGTGTGACATCGATGTAACATGGCAGCCAAGGAGAGTGGACGGGAATGCACATGTGTGAACAATGATTCCTTCACTGCACTAGTCAGTGGGGGTGGTAGACCCTACTGAGTGAGCATGTGTACTGTGTGGCTGTCGCATTCAAAATGACTGATCGAGTAGAGCAACAAATCTGCATCAATGCACCCACCCCTGCATCATGTCTCCTGCAGTTTTTGGTGAAACATCAAATCAGTCAGGTGACTCAGCCCCTCTACAGCCCAGATTTGGCACTCTGCAACTACTGCTTTTCCCAAAACTAAAATCATCTTTGAAAGGGAAGAGATTTCAGACCATCAGTGAGATTCAGGAAAATACGACGGGACAGCTGATGGTGATTGGGAGAACTGTGTGAGATCCCAAGACGCCTACTCTGAGGGGAACCGAGGCAGCACTGTCCCATGTACAATGTTTTTTGTATCTTGTATCTTCTTCAATAAATGTCTCTGTTTTTCATGCTGTCTGGCTGGATACTTTCTGGACAGACCTTGTATTTATCATATCATTCCTTCTTTTACTACACATCAGTGTTATATTAGGTTTTATGTATTATTTAGTTTGGTTGGGTAGGTTATTTGGGGGGTCTGGGAACACTAAAAAATTTTCCATATGAATTAATGGTAATTACTTTTCATTTCAAGCCACTTCGGCTTTGGAGAGGTTTCCTAGGAATGCTCTACTCTCGGATAGAGGGGAAAGCGTATTGGCCACAAAATAGTCAATAGCCGAAAGCGTGCACAATTGTAAATTTAGTGGAATGCTTCTTTTCCAAGGTAAAGCTCTTCCATATAGTTTATATGTTCCCAAAACATGAATTAGTTTATAAGTTCTGTATGGGCCTGTGTTTGACATAGTTTCTTACATTTGAAAGAATGGATGCGCCGTTCGGACCTAAGACCAAGTAAGCTGATGCAGGGAATATAAGTTCGTCTTCATAGAACACTGACTTCTGGCTGGAGCGGAAGCTTGCTGCTGAGTTGGAAACGCGTCAGCACTTCCCCCGTGTGGAACAAGCATCTTAGAAGGGACCTGGGCTGTCCCACCGTTACTTCTCAGACTAGGAAGTAGATTGCCCTATCTCGATGTTCCTGGAGACGTGTAGCTTTTCACCACTCTATTCCCAAAGTCTGGCCCATAGCAGAAGGATGGTAAGCACTTATTAGTTAAGAAACCCAGTCTTCTATTGTGGGTCTTAATCATATAACCATGTCATTTTTAATGTCTTGCTTTTCATCCAGGGCTATCTGCTCTTTCTCCTTTCCTTGGTCTTTTCTTAATCAGGTCACACTTTATAGTTGCAAAGTGGAAAGCTAATAATAATCAGCCGAAACTGGCCATCTAGCCTTACCTGGAGATTATATTGTTTTTCTGAACCCTCCAGTGGCTAGAGAGTGCCAGGTGACCAGGTTTTCCCCAATAGGATGTGTTTCAAGTAGCTGGAGTTGTGGCTGGCACAAACTGGTGTTCAAATATTTGTTGAATGAATGAGATAATGGAGTGTTAAAAAAATAATATGCACAGCTTCTGCCACCTCACCTTCAATCCTGGTCCATCGTTGAGCCTGTGATCCAGTTTCAATCATGCAAATGACCCCAGTACTCTGAGCTAGAGGTGTGCCAACTTTTTCTGTAAAGGGTCAGATAGGTAATATTTCAGACTTTGTGGCCATGAGGTCATTGAAATACTCAGCTCTGTTCTTGTAGCATCAAAACACCACAGATGACAGACACATACACAAGTAGGTATGGCTGTGCTCCAGTAACAATCTGTAATCAAAAACAGGTCATAGGCTGGATTTGAACTTGGAGCTGCACTTTGCCTATGCCTGCTCCAGGGGATGCTGGGGAACAAGGTGAGTCACCATCAGTCTGAGCTACTGGACTCACAGCAGGAACATGGAAGAGAAATAAATACATATCTTCTTTAAGCCATTGTATTTTGGGGTTTCTTTACTAGAGCAAAGCTCATTAACTTGTGCCTACAGAATACAATATAGTCAAGTCCTCACTGATTAGATGATGATTATGGTTATTTTGTTGTTATTAGCATTATTGTTGTTTTGTTGTTTTTACTCTTGTTGTTGTTTTAAAAGTCTATAATGATCCTGGAATAAATTAGCTATAATTAAACACCAGATGTAGCCAATAAAAAGAAACCTATTATAATGTTTGGTAACTCAATTTACTCATCATCACAGTCCAATAAATGGGGAAATTGTAGTTTCATTTTGGCAAATGAGGACGCAGAGAATGAGATAGATTCAGTGTCTTGTCCAAGGTCACAGAACCAGAATTTTATGAGATTAGAATGTGTGGACAATTCCGTGTGAGTCCAGAGTCTTCGCTTACCATGCCCTCTACTGGGGTGGCTCTGCTATCATTTTGTTTGGATACATACATATATTAATATAGTGAAGTTTACTAGAAGGAAAACCCACATCTCAAATGGTTTTTCTGTATGCGTGTTAGCCAAACATGGAAAATCTCTAATACTGTATAAAGTAATTCTGCATTTGGGGATCGTGTCTTGATACCAACTTGCAAACAGGTTCACAAAAGGAGATGGGGACCTGGAAGTGGTTGCTCTGTCCCTGCACCATTCAGAGTGGTGGTCACAAGCCACTCGCGGCTGTTCAAATGAAGTGCAATCAATAAAAAACTCAGTTCCACCCCAAACTTGCACTTCCTCAGGCGCACCAGCCACATTTACCATGCTCCCTTGCCACATGTGTCTAATGGACACTCGATAGTGTAGATTATAGGATATTGGCTCATTGAAGGAAAAGCCTACTGCTCAACCCTGCTGTCTCCTCTTCCATTAGATTTGACTTTTTTTAGTTTCTCTGCAAATTCAAGATCTCAGTGCTTTACCTTTCAGGTCTGCAGAAGGCTGTGCCATTTCCCACATCCACAGGAAGCTGCCCCCGCCCAGTTCTTTCATTTAGATTTAGTCTCCTCACGGCCCCTCTCTTCCTTTTTTCCCTTTTGCTCCCCACCCCCATGGTCTTGCCACCTGTGTGCTGGTTGTCATCTCTTCAGCACTAATTGTTTCTCGGCAGGATGGAGCCCGGGTCTCCAACGGTGCAAATGTCCAAAGAAGGGGCAGGGAGAAGAGCCACAACCCTGTGTGGAATCTGCCCTCAAAGTGTGGAATCTCCAAACAAATCCCATTTTCACACTGTCCACATAGACAGTCCCCTAAGTCACTGTGCTAAAAGAATGTTTGCACCTGTTTGCTAGCCCTGCTAAAACCCAGGAGAAAGGACGAGTGTGAAAAGCCTCCAGCCACCACCATTTTCAGCAGTGTAGGTCTGTGTGTACAGGCTTGTCTCTGTGTGTGTGTGTGTGTGTGCGTGCATGTGTTTCCTGTCCTGCAGAGAGTGTGAAAGCCCTGCTGAACAGCAAACACCATCAGCCAACCACACTGGCCACACTCCTATCGTTTAAAAAACTCCACTATGGGAAATCCAAAGTGAGTTTCTCTACAATGCTTTTGCTGAGGTTAGGCTCACATTTATTAAGAAGATACAGTCGCCAGAGCTTATGAAACTAGAAGGTTACAGGGAAATAAACACCTGTGGGAACAGGCCGAGCAAGTATGGCCACCCTGGTGGCATGCAAAATCATGGGCTAAGGGTGACTCCTGCTTTCTGTCTGCATCCCAGTGTGAAGGACCAAAAGGCGACATGTACTGCTTGGCTCCTGTCGAAGATGCCAATTGCTGAGCTGCTCCTTCCAGCAACGTTTTCATTGGGGAAGCACAGTGCCAACCTGGGATCAGTACTTAGGTCCCTACCACACGCCTCTCCTCTTCCGGAATAGGGGACCCCTCACACAGGGATCAGAACTCTTACAGTTACTCATCACTGAATTTGTTAGCAGAACAGTATATGTTTTGAAAGCTCACCCCATATGAGAAAACTTGGGACTTTTAAGTGGTCATCACGAGGGACGAATTGGGGGAAAAGTGCACCCTCTTGTTTCTATCAAGAACGGGTCCAAGGGGTGCTTTGCGGATGGGATGTTTAATGAAATAATTGTTATTTGCCTTCCGGAGTGAGAATTGACTTTCTTTGACCCTCCTTTGGAGTTCTTCGTTTTAAGATAAGCTCAAATATTGACAGAACTGGAACTGAGATTAAAGGACATATAAAATGCATTAGTGCTATACCAGAGGAAGAAGAAAGAAAACCAAGGGGCCTCTCCCACAGTAAATAAAAGCGACAGAGATTCTTAAGAAAACACTGCTGAATTTCACTTGTGTGTATGATGAAATGGATTAAGTTTACAGTGGTCTGAAGAACAGGATGGATTCTTCACCTTGACACCCCCAGGAACAAACCACAGTATTACCAGAGCTCCCTTTTGATTCATTTTGACCATTGTATCATAATCTGATGCCTAATGAGAACCAGCTGTTGCCCTGGGAGGAAAAGAGGGGACTCATACAGCCAAGGAGTCTAACAGCTCGCATGGGCAGTGGATCAGCAGCCCGGGAACCCATTTGTTAAGTCACTTAAAGAAAGATGGACTTGATCATTCCCCTGTTATCAGAGAATAAATTATCGACTCACATTGTCTGTTACCTAAGGCTCCCAATTTTCTCAATCTATATCTGCATACTCCATTTGCTGATTTTTAGATGTATCCGAATCTGGCACACACAAAAAAAGTATATCCTATTTGTGATAGAAGCAGGATTCAGGATTCAAAATGATGACTAATTATTGACAGGGGCAAATAGAGAATTATCTGGTTCCTAGTTAATATAAATTAATATGTTTAATGTAAGGGAAGGACAGAGCAAAGGGGAGTTCCCATTTCCCCTCGTAAAATATTTACTATTCAGGTCCTCACCAGCTCCACCAGTCAAATATTTGCTGTCAGAGTTCAGGAGCAAGGTGAGACATGTGGGCCGTTCATGGAGTTATGGTCTGAGCTGGCCGGGTTGGAGTCACATCCCCTAAATTTTACTCTCTGTTTAACACCCCGGCTCTCTGTGTGCCTGGGGGTAAAATCGCCTAAGAACTTCCTGTTAAACAACGAGTTATTAAACAGAAATGATATGTTGTATAAAGACCCCTGGCAAACCGACATGTGCATTTTAAGGCTTTTGAGACTCTGTGATAAAACTAATAACTAGGTTGTTCATTCGGAAGGCTTTTTTGTTCACTCGGTGGAATCGCAGACTTGAAAATCAATTTGGAATATAGCAAGGACCAATAATATATTTTTAAACATTGTGCATTTTTAGAATATTTTTACCCTTCTCGGGATAAAGGTACCATTTATCCTAGAGTGTAGAGTGCACCTTTCTCCAAAAAGTACACCACACAGCTTCCTCTTAGAGTGCATATTGGATTGTAAATCTCCCTGGTGATTCCTGTGCGTGGAGGAGACTGAGGCAGGGGAGGGGAAGCCTACGGATTGGTTAAGGTGGAACAGGCCACCCCAAGGACAGAAACAGAGCCTCCCTGCCCCACACCATTCTTTTCAACTGGCCTCCCTTTTTGATACTCAACTCGCATCTAATTTTTTTCTTTCTCTAGCAGTCCAAAATAAGCAAATGTGGACTGTTTGTTGCAACAGGATTTACACGTCTGAAATGATTCAGCTTTCAACACTTCCTAAAGATTTGTGAGTCGGGCTCCTGCGCTCTGTCTGGCTTCTCCAAGCAATGCAGACCTGAGTCAACTTCCTAATGAAACTGACCAAAACACCCAACTAGAATTCATCTCTTCCTCCACCCAGTATAAACAAAGGTCGCTGGAAAGAACGTATCAGTTCTGCTGGGTGATGGCAGCTTCTCTCCCAGCCATTTCTCTTCTGCTGTAATGTTTTCACCTGTGGTGATGTGCTAACCAGAGAAAATCCATTCTCAGGACTTTCTGGGATTTGGGTCAAATGTCCCTTGGTTGTCATTCTAATCTTAAGGTCCTTTAAACAAAAGAGCTTTGTCTCAAAACATGGATTGGTTATTTCCTAAATTAGGTGAACAGCTTACCTAAACTAAGGCAGGAAGCCACTTTATTAATGGAGTTCTGAACAAATCCGCAACATTAAAACATTTGATATTGCACATAAATACAAAAGGGAAATAAATCTGGCTGAGAACAAGAAAAATGCCCAAGTTAAATCTCTTTTAAATTCCTTAAAGTTCGAACAAAAAACAACAAAAAAAGAGCAACTCTCCTGGTGCCGCAAATTTCCTACTATTCTTCAGCTTGTCTTTACCCCTCACATTGTTCTCGTTAAAAACCTACGCCTTAAACACTTCATGCTCTGCTTCTTTTTTACTCCACAATTGCTGTTTGGAAGAATTATTTTTAAAAATTCACTTGAAGACATGAACAATGAAAGTATAGTGGGATTTTTTAAAATTGCTCACCTTTCTTGTTATAACATGAATTCACTTCCACGGGGGGTTTTGGGCTTGTGAGATTTCAAATGTCTCCTTGTTTCAGGAGACAAAAAAAGCAATCCCTTCACTGCTATCGGAGTGATCTATCTCCGTGCATTTGCCCAGATTCCCAGCTGCTTCAGACAAAAATACCCAAAAGGATTTAAAAAAAAAAAAGGAAAAGGATTCCGTGGAGGGCAGTCTCCTAGACTTCGGACCAAAGGTAGTTCCAGTGTGGGAACTCAAATACGCATCAGTATTTCTCAAAGTATGTTTGCCGGTCAGCTTTCATGAGACTCTTTTTAAAGAACTTATGGTGCTCCTACCCCACCTCCTCGGTCTTCAAGAGAGGCCGGGAATTCTGTACTTTTCACGAGCTCTTCAAATGAGAGTTATGCATGCTAAATTTTGACAGTCATTGCAAGAACGTAAAATTATGCCAAAACACAATTCCAAGCAAAGACTTAAAACACAAAATAAGAGAGTAATAATATGGCTATTGAAGAGATTAATCAAACAAAGAAGCTGTATAATCACACATACCGTAAGCAAAGTTAAACCATAACTTTCAGCCAACAAAATATTAGTATCAGCATAAAGACCAACACGTCAAGAAGAAAGTGGCATATAAATCAAGAGAAAAACTAGGCAAAATATTTGAAAAAAATTTTCAAAACCAATAAACTCAGATAGTCAAAGAATATGAAAAGATGTTCACTTTAACTGTCAACCAGGGACATGCAAATAAGAAAAAAAATGTCATTTTTCAAAATTATAAAAATTAAGCACAGTCATGGCCAGAAAAGAAGGTAAACAGAAACTTCCACAAACTACTGAAGTATAAATTGGTACAATCACTTGGGAAGGGATATGGAAATAGTGAAACTAAAAATAGGCATGTCTATAAGTCAGAACATCCACTTCTAGGTATATTTAAAAATCTCCACTGCATACAAAAGGATACAGGGCATGAGACTATCATGATCACCCTATGTATAATTACTCCAAGTGAGAAATGACCAAAAGAATTATCAAACGGTTCAAGGTAAATGAAATACGGAATTTTTATGTGGCAGAATAATACCTAACACTTAAATGCACAAGACGCCTCTGTATAAGAATGGTTAATTTTCAAAAACTAAATTGAGGGAGAAAACACAGCGCAGAAGGAAATGAACATTATTCTAGTGTTTACATAAAAGTGAAAGCCCAGCATGTGTGTGTACATGCACTCACAGAGATGTGTGAAAATGCACCTATGAGGTAACTTTTGTGTGGGCCAAGAGATTACAGAACTGGTAGAATTGCTTCTGGAGAGAGGAAGAGAGATGGGGCAAGGGAGGGGAAATTCCATTTTTAATGTCATTGATAATGAAGTAATACTAGCATTGCTTTATATGCCAACTGTCTTATGGATAACATCTCATTTAACCTTATAACAAACCTAGAGAGTAATACTAAAATATCCTTTTTCTAAATGAGGATTTTCAGATATTTTATTTCTTTTATTAATACACTTACTTTTAGAGCTTTTAGGGCAGTGAATCTAGGCACTATGATATTATGACGATTTCATCATAGTTTTGTGCAAATCCATGGAATGTACGAGACCAAGCGCGAACTATAATGTGAACTGTGGACTTTGATTGATTATGTTTTGTCAATGTAGGTTCTTCCTCGGTAGTAAAAATACCATCTGTTGAGTGATGTCGATAAGGAGAGAGAGAGGCTAAGCATGTATCGGGCAGGGAATATATGGGAAATCTTTCTACCTACCTCTCAGTTTTGTTGCAAACCTGAATGTGCTATAAGATATAACTTCTTTAAAAAAAAAAAAAAAACTCTGCAGCTACAAAGTTTAAGTAATTTAACAGAGATCCGAAGATAAAGAATTGAACCTGGGTTTGTCTAACTCCATAGCCTGTTTTTAACGTCTACACTGGAAGCATTAGTGTAGTTACATCACTACCTAAAATATCACAATCCATATTGGAACATGGGCCAGAGGACAAGCCGGGAGCCTGAGATGGGTAAAGGTGGATGAGAGACAGACACGCACAGAGAAAGGGAGGGGGGTGGGGCAAGCAATCCAAATACTTCGCTCTGTATTTTTTCCATGAATGAAGGAAGCTAATACCTTTTCCAAAAAACACTGTCAACTTGACTCCACACCTCACTGACTCTGTAGAAGTCAAGCTCAACAATGACTCTGGCCTCAGCTTCTTTCTTCCTGCCTATTCTGAGGGCTCCACTTGTGCTTTCAAAAAAGTGTCCCAACAGTCGAATGCTGAATTTTTTTTCACTTCCCTTTTTCTCCCTTTCCAAATGTCTTCCTTGTTCTCCCATTATTAAAATAAAACTATCCCGTCAAGGCAAGAAGACGTCAAAGCTTCCTCACCCTCGAGTCACACCTACTCTGTGTCCCGGCTCACAGCGCTGCTCCACCACAGCCATTCACCCTTCTTATCTCTTCTAAAGTAGCCGTGCTTTGCCTTTGCATCCGATCACTGAACTCTATTGTGGAAATTACTGACCACTTTGTATGTCTTAATCCCCTGGGGCTGGTCAACCCCTCCCGACATCCAACAGGAAGGAGACGTGAACAAAGAAGACAGAAACCTGAGAGCCTCTATTTTCTCCCCTCTCTTTGGAAATACTACAGATGTATCACTTTGCAAAGAAACCCCAAATGCCCCAGGTCCCCATTAACCTTGCCGAGGGCGTCAGTTCGGTAGATGGTGTACCGTACCCCCATCATAGTTTAGCTAACCACCTCCCAAATCCCTTAGTACTGAAATAATCATTGGCTTTTCAGTGCTGTTTTCCAAATGCTTTGTTTCTAATGTGAAAGAAAATGATTCAGATAGGTGCTCAGTACTTTTGCTAGTTACTCTCCAAAGACCAGAATTATTCTAAGGAGGTACTGCCATCCTGTTGCTGTATATCCAAAACTCAGCTCAGGTGTGTTAAGTGTAATCCATTGCCTAGGAGTCAAAGCGGATAACCACACAGGTGATGAAAGATGCTCCAAGTTCCTATGGGAGACGAACACACGTGGATAATTAGGTTCACATTGCAGCTTAATTAGCCTGCGTTGATGGAACTCCTGAAGCCTGCCGGGTCCCTGCTCTCTGTGCATTTATTTTTAACCCTGTTATGCAGGGTTGGCTACTTAAACAGCCTCCATACAAATCAGGATTTCTGTTAAGGCTACACATGAATCAGAGCTACAAAGCCAACATGCCATCTCTTCTCAAGGCTCGCATGGATGACTGTTCTTCATGCTATCTCAGTTCCTCTTGGTATGCCCATTCCACCTCTCTATATAGAACAATTGGCTGATTATCCCCATTTTTTCCAGCCAAGTTCCAGAACCAGCTAATATTGACCCAGTTTGGTCAGTTCTCTCTGCCCTGGGGATGTCTCCTGGACCTTCCTGACGCCAGGTGCCTATTTTCCTAGTATGGCCAGTAGTCAATCCTGTGCAAACAGGCATGTAGGTATACATCCTGATATCATTTCTATAAAACATAGAAGTATAATGTTAAAGAGACATGTGTAATCTGTATGCTGTACATGCTTGATCAAATGCTTCTCTCTTTTCACCTCTCCGACTTTCCCACTCCCTCTGAACCTGTCCTTGACGATGCTGGAAACTTCTGGTGGTTTAACTCACACTCCTTCCCGCCATCCTTCTGGCCCCTCGGAGCGTCATCTGGCCGTGTGCCCAGCCGTGAACCACTCACAGGCATTTCAAACGTGCTATCACCAGGAGCCTCTGCTTATGGCATCCCCTTCCTTGATCCTATTTCAATTTCCTGAAAATATAGGATCCATCCGTTATAAATGCTTTCTACATTTTACCTCCCTATCTTAGAATTTCTTAAACTAAACCAGCTTTCTCTGGTTCTTTTTTTGTTTGTTTGTTTTGGTTGTTGTTTGCTTCAAATATATATGTGTGTGTGTGTATGTATATGTATATGTATGTGTATATGTATATGTATACATAAGTATATGTATATGATATGGAGTCTTTTGAAACCAGCTTTTAACCTGGGCTCATTCCTTCTTTTCCTGTTAGCTCCAAGTTACACTCCATTCTATTACCCCCTGCTAGTTTCCACATAACTTGTCGCTTTGGTTTTATAATTGGTCTCCAGACTTCTTCTGCTCAGTATACTACATACGTGTTCTAATCTCATCAATTCCTAAAGAGAAAAATAAAAACAAAACAAAAATCCCTCCTTCAATCTTGCTACCATCTCAAATTTGGTTTCATGGCCTTCCCTCCCCTCATTGCTAATTGTCTGAGGAAGTGTACTTTACACTCACTTTTCCACTGTTCCCTGTGTTACTCGTTTCCCTAATCCTGCTGCAACCCGGAGTTCCGACCACTTCGGAGGACGTGTCGTGGGAGCAGCCACCGAGCCTTCCGGTGCGTCCCACTCTCTGCGCGCTCTCCCTGGTCCTCAGCCAGCCCAAACCTTCTACAACAGGAATGTTTTGTGTGTTCCATGAGATTCTACATTCCAATGCACTATCACATTTAATTCCCACAAGTTGTGTTAGTATTGTTTCCATTTTTATCAGTGTAGAAACTGTGTCTCAAAGATGTGGAATGATTTGCACAGATGCCCCACAATCCTAAGTGATGATTTGTCTCAAGCCCAGTTCTTTTGACCCCATCGACATGTGAAACAGCTGGAAATTTGCCTGCATTTTTCAAGACACAATCTTTTGGGGCTCATATTCTGTATTTTACTGTCTACAACCATTTAATTTCATTAGTAGGTTTTCCTGAAGTTTCAGTGCCCGGATCTCCTTTCCCTTCCCTACACACTCCTCCTCAGAAACGTGACTGTTTGTATGGCTAAAACTTCCTGTAGCTCTCTTCCTAATTTCATTTTGAATCCTGGAATTTCTACCAAGGTTCAGATTTTTATATTTCGGCTTCCACCTGAACATCTCTCTCTCTCTGTGAGTGGCTTACTGGCACCGTAAATTCAATATGTAATCAAATACATGATCTCTCCTGCACTCACGTAATCAAAATCAACAAAAGTATGGTGTCCACTGGGTTCCTTTTTCTTGGTTAAATATATTCATATTCACTTTATTACTCTGTCTATCCAACTGGAAGTCCATGTATTTTTAAACTTTTCTTTCAGTGCCTTCTTAGCAAGATCTATGCTGTCTACTTCTGAAGTTTCTCTGGAATGTCTCATTCCCATCCAGGTGACCGCTGCTCTAGCACAGGTACACATTGCTTTTTACGTGGGTCATTCAGCTCCTTTCGGAAAGATGACTTCACCCTCATTCCTTTCCCTCCCAGAAGCATTTGTCACGTGGCCTGGCCATGCCACCTCCCTTCTTAAAGATCTCAGGCCATCTCTGATTTTTACAAAAGAGGTCAAATTCCTGTCTTAGGCTGCCATTCAAAACTACCCACTATCTGACCCCAACCTAGCTTTTTAGAATCATGTCCTATTAGATCTTACAGTGTAAGTGCATTTTTTGCCAAACTGGACAATTTATAATACTGAGAAAAAGTATTTGTATTCTCCCTCTGGAATTATTTTGATTATTCAGCTGATGAGTCCTTCATCTCCACTTGGAGAATCCTCCCCAACCTTAAGTAGTCAAATCAAGAGCTAGTTCCCATTTTTCTGTCAGGACTGCTAGACCCTCTCTCATAACTGATGAAGAAATACACTAGGAATATCAATGAACTTCAGACCCATTAGAATTTGGAGACGACTACATATAGAAGATTAGGACAGTACCCCCTTGGAAGCACTTCTCCCCTTTGCTATGTCTTAGGAACTGTAGATTTCTCCATCTTCCTGCAGGAAGTAGGGTCAACATAGATGCAGGTAGACTTCCTGACTCCCAGACCTCTGGTAAGGGCTTTCATCTCTTTGACTCCAGTCTCATTGCAATTCTAAGATACTGATTTCATCTTTGTTTGCTCTCTGCCAAGGTTATAGAGAATTCTGGATTATCCAAAACAGTTAGTGCAGTTGACCCTTGAACAGCATGGGTTTGGATTACAGATTTTTAAAAAATCTATGTGTGCGTGGTCCTGCTCTGTTCATACCTACGTTGTTGAATGACCAACTGTATTGTCCATCCCCATTTGGGAATCCAAGTAGGTGGAGGGCCAACTTAAGTTTATACCAGAATTTCCTAGCGTGTACATAGTTGGCATCCCTAATGCCTGCATTGTTCAATGGTCAACTGTAACTTGTGATATTCAAACAGCAGTCTCAAAAGCTTGACCTAGTACACTGGGTTGAATAGTGTTGTCTCCCAATATTTATGTTCACCTCACCTGGAACTTTAGAATGTGATGTTACTTAAAAATAAGGCCTTTGCAGATATAATTAAGATGTGAATTTGAGGTCATACTGGACTAGGGTGGGGCCTACATCCAAGGCTGCTGTCAGCAGAAGAAGGCCATGTGAAGCCACAGAGACAGACAGAGAAGGATGTCAGATGAGGAGGGACACAGGTACCCGAGTGATCTGTCTACAAGCCAAGGAACACTGAGGATTGGCATAACCACCGGAAGCTGGGAGGCATGGAATAGGTTCTGCTTGCTGACACTTGGGTTTTGGAATTCCAGCCTTCTAGAATAAACTTTGCTAGTTTAAGCCACCCAGTTTGCAGTACTTTATTGTGGTAGCTTTAGGAGACTGATATATTAAGTTAATCCATGGGATCAAAAAGCTGACGTCTAGTTTAGATCAGAATATATATGCACCCTTGTTTGGGTTCTCCCTTTTTTAAAAAATTCCTGACACATCTCAAAAGGTCACAACCATATCCTTTCTGTGACAGATCTTGAAAGTTTTCCTGAGAGCCTGCTTTACCCCCGTCTCCCTCCCCCACCCTCTCTCCATGGGGCTCTCCTCTCTTCTGCCAGGAGGTCCCTTAAACTCTTCCAGGGGAACATGCATCCAGAGCTGTTGTGAGAGCCACTGTGGACATCAAAAGCCAACCCTTTTATCATCTAATCCCTGTGGTCAAAACAAATTTTTTCTGCCTCTTGTAACTCCATAGCACCCTCTGCCTCGATTATACCCGTCACATTCTGCTTTAAGTGGGAGTTATTTCCACAACCATTTTGCCTTTCTCCCATGACTGATTAAAACTCTGAAAGGCAGGCACCAGTTTTCATCCGTATTTGTATACAACACAATGCCTCCAGTAAGGAATTCATTCAATACCCATTAATTTTGAGCCCACGATATAGCAAAAACATTTCAAAGTGCTTAGTAGGTGTTTGGTCAACATGCCTTGGATCAAAATGAATGAGATCGGAAGCTTTCCTTTTCTTCATTTTAACCTGTTGAAAAATGAGCCCAGACCTTTCTCTGCTTTAGCTTACCCAGCCTTCTGGTTAAATTATTTGATATCAGACACCACTGACATACCTTCTCTTGCTTTGAAACAGGAAACAATGACAAGAATACATTAATCTAAACCCACTACACTTCGAAATCTCAAAGAACAGACAGCAAAGGAAGCTGGAGGGAGGCCAGAAGGGACCAACTTCATTCCCTCCTTCTGTAGCGTGCCCGCTATGTCTAATCTTCCCTACCCGACCAGGTGCTTTAAGAGTGTTATCCTTTCTTCGGACTGGAAAAGGAAATGGGGGCTGGAATTAGGTGTAAGAGTTGTTGAAAAGACATTTTGTGGATTTTGAGGGCTGAGCTCGAGTATCATTTTTATAGAGCAGACCAAGCCTCTAATTTGAGAACGAAAGTCTACACTCATTTTCTGGCACAGGCCCTATCAGCAGAATCACTGAAGCCAAGGCTAAGAAATAAATAGCTAATCTCTCCCACAGGGAGGTTGGTAAACAATGCACATGCGGAGTTCTGCCAAGAGGAAGAAACATATAAACCAGTCCACTGCTGAACACATTGCCAGAACAAGGAGGAGGCTTCCACATGAATCATTAAAGCTCTCCGAAACTGAAATCGAGAGCAGTCCAGCTCCTGCAGAATGACAGCAGCAGAGAAGTTGGCCTCCGAGCCCTGCACATGCTACATCTGGTGTTCTGATGTTCTCTTTATGGTAGATTCATCGGAGGGCCTTCTGAATGTACGTGGTGACCAGACCCAATCCCAGACGCAGATCAGAACCTCTGATGCTGGCCCAGAGGCCTGTGATTTCATACGCTGGCCCAACAAATCCAATGCACAGGCAAGGTGCAAAAACCACGTGTTACTCTCTCTGGCTTGTTTACCTTCCTTCAGTGACTAAATGTTGACCTTGGGCTCATTTCTTAAACCCTGACTGCAGTTCTCTTGAATCGAGAATGGAGATCACAACAGTATTATACCAGAAATCTATAATGAGGACTGAATAGAATGGTGCATGAAAAATGCCAAGCAGCGTGACTGTCACACAGTAGGTGCTCAGTAAACGTCTGTGCTTATTATGAGAGGCTACCTGCCTAATAAGTAGCCACAGACACCAAATCCCCCTCAACACTCTAATCCGAAATCCTACATTGTTAACTCTAACTGTAGACCTTGGTTGCTGTATCGGCCGTTTCCTGAAAGAGATGAATGCCTTGCTACTATTATTGCTTTTATTTGTTGAAATAATCTTAAGTGTTTGATCCTCAGGAAGCTATCATCGTCAATGATTTTATGAGTGTACTGAGAGTAACTTTTAGGTGCCCAGTGAGAGAAAAGCAAATAGGAATGCTTTTCTCCTGTTCAAAGACGAAGGTTCTGAGATCAAAGGGCCTGAGTGACGTGGCCCCATCACCGTAGATAGTGCCAGATGCCACCCCGCTGATAAGGCAGCTGAGGGCCACGAACACCTGCGTCCCCCCAGTGCCTACCCTGCCTCTCTGTCGGACAAGGTACATTCTGAAGCATCTAAGAATGATTTTATGACTCTAATAGTCATTGTTTCTTTAGTGACTCAAGCCTATACTTGTGACACTAAGTATTTTTTTAATAAGCAGGGAAACTTATTTTTCTCATAGACTCCTAAAGAATAGGTAGGAGTAATAAAAATGGAGAAACTTTCTAAAGAAGTTTGTTATCTGCACTATTGAACTCTAGGTCACTTCAGCTATCAAAACAGATGCTCCATTGGGTTCCCTGGGACGGGAAGTCCCAAACTATCATGGGGCACTCATTCAGTGACAGAGGGGACTTACAACTTTTGTGTCTTCGTGGTACTCTAGCTCAGCCCTCCAAATCACACACACCCAAACATACATGCATAGACATGCACTCAATCCATACACACCCTCCCTTCCATTCCGAAGGTCTTAAATCAGGCTGTTGGCTAGGATTCGGATCTGGAACTGTGGAAAGCTATGCCATTTTGAATTAATTAATACATTTGTTCATCATTTCTAAATCTTCACACCAGCTGCAAGAGGGTACAACACTTTGCTTCCTGAAAGAATTTAACAAAGCAACTTACTGCCATTCTTTGATAAGAGTATGTTTTACAGGCCTTGTAACGTTGTCAGATCCAAACAGAACAGGGTCCAGTTCTAAAAAGGTTTTTAAGAAATAGTTCAGCTGTGCAGTAGCAATGCCCCAACACAAAAAAGTGTTTTGTGGTTTTCTGGTTACCGTGAGTGTTTTATTTTCTTCTATTTTTTTCTGCTGTCAGTTCGGTGCAAGTTAAGCTCCCTGGTAAACAAATAGACATCCAAAGTATGAAGAGGCTTATTAAATGTATTTCTTTGAATATCATCATTCGTGTCTCAGAAGCAATACTGAACTTTCACTGAAACACTTATGTTAATGTGAGCCACATGACTTTCTTTTTACGCTGAAGTATTTTATTTAAAAATTGGTCATGTGTAGGGATATATGACATTTATTAATTCAAATATCTAATACACAACATTTAAATATATAGTTTTTGAGAAAATTTCTATTAAACTATATTAAAACATGGATCATATTGAAGGGAAATCAATAAAAAGTATTCATCCCCTGATGTCTCTAAAATTACCTGAAGAAATACTGTCTGGTAGGTACATAATACAAGCCACATATGTAATTTTCAGTGTTCTAATAGCCAAAATTTTTTTAGAAAGCTAAAACCCAACTGGCAAAATTAACTTTAATAGTGTTTTGTTTAACCCAAAATATTCAAACTGTTATCATTTAAACATGTAATTAATATAAAACCTCACTTATGAATGAAACCCATCCTTATTTTTTAACATGTCTTCAAAATCTGGAGTGGGCTTTAAACTAATGGAATGTCTTGCTTCAGACAAAGCGCACGCCAAGTGCTCAAAGCCTCCTCACTTGTGTGGTAGCCACTGTACTGGGGAGTGGAGGTCTGAAGAATATTTTAAAAAGAAAAACAAGAAAGCCAGAAGATCAAAGTGATAGCTATCAAATATACATAACATATATATTATACATAGATATATCTATATGTAACATATAGATATGTAGATAGATGTCTAATATATATATATATATATATGTGTGTATATACATCAGATAGATAGACAGATGGTTATGGGACATTTATTACCTTTTTAACTCTAAAAGAGCAAGACAGAAAACTCACTGATGGCTATCAGAACATCAGTCTAGGAAGTACAACTGTGCTTAGTTTAGAGAAAAGGTGCATTTTGACCGATTTGTTATCCT
>PVKM010023218.1:0-21299 GCA_004027735.1 Carollia perspicillata | reverse complement strand
ACCGGGTTCCCTGTTAGCATGTGAGCCTGGTTTATTTTTATTTACTTAGCGTATGTTTGGATAGCAATGATTAGGTGTCAGGTACTATTCTAAGCACTTCACAAATATTAACTCATTCACTTCTCATAACAAGTGCATCAACTAGATCCTACTATTTATTATCATAACCATTTTACAGGTGGAGAAAGCAAGTCACAGCCGTTCGCCCTAAGTGGCACGGCTAGGAGGGCTGAAACTCGGCGGCCTAGCGTCAGTGTATTGGCCGCTGTGTGCCGCTCTCCCGACAGGGCGCAGTCTCTGCAGCCTGCAGCTGCCCTTCTTTCTCGGGGCCCCGCCTTGGCGCCAGCAGCCCCAGCAGCCCCAGCCCCCTCCAGGGAAGGACGACCCTAAATCTTCCTGTCCTGGGTTTCAGGCTTTCTCCTTTCCTCCTTCTCACACACAGCCGCCATCTGCTGGATCCCGCCACGTGCCAGCCGTGAGGCGGAGCACTGTCACGTCTTTCCGTCTCTTTTGATCTTTACCAAAATCATACCAAGTACATAGTATATCTTCATTTCACAGACAAGGAAACGAGGGTCAGAGAGACTGTGTGGCCCAAGATCGCACAGCCAGTGGAGTGGCAGAGGGAGAACTCGGATCCTGTTTGACTGTCAGTGCCTTCGGTCTTTTCATACCCTTGGCTCCTCTCTGGTTCCCTGAAGCCCCACACCCCACCCTAGTTCACTTCTCTTTCTCCTGATGGTTTCTCCTGAATACACTGAGGTGGAAAGAAACCCTTTTGGTGAAGCTCCCCTTCACCAGGACCCAAGTAGCCACCCCTCAGGAAAGCGCCATCATTACTTTGTGCTTTTCGGAACAGACAGCCACTCCCTGAGAGAGGTCCAAATAGCTCCTTCCTTTCCTGTTTCAAAATCTACACCCTCTGGAGCCTGCTCCTTGGTTCCTCCTTCCTGCACTAGGATCTTCAGCTGATTGACGGAGTGCAGATGATGGGCAGGTGCTGGTTCCAATGAACACACCACACCCCCAGCTCAGATTTGCGCTCCTACTGCTGCAGGTCCTCTGGGGTGACTCAGAACTCAGGTGCCTTCCGGGGAGTGGCTTATCCCAGTCCTGTCATACAATCTGTGTGCAAGCTCCAGACGCCCTGAACGCACATTATGCTCTTTATGGAGAATTCCCACCAAGCACAAAAGAAGGCACTTCTCTGATCCCTGACAAGCTCTGGAAGATTCAGTGGCAGCACCTACTTCCGAAACTGTGCTTGTATACTTCTCTGTGTACATGCTTTTCAGGGGACGAGAATGCAACTGCATGTCTGCACAGGTGGACCTGGGACTTCAAGGATGGGCTGATGGGCTCAGGAGTTTATGTGTGTTGTCTCTCTCTCTCCCCCACCTCTCTCCACGGCCCCCCGCCCCGTGTGTGTGTTTGAGAGTAAGGGCTGCGTGTACCTGTGAGTGGGTGCATGTGTTTGTGTGCAGACGCTGTCCCAGTTGGGTAAAGGGGCTGGTTGGGGAGGTCTCCAGCAGCACTCGGGAGGGAGACTGGACAGCAGGGGTAAGGTGGAGAGAAAGAGAAAAGAGAGTCGAGTAATGCTTCGTAAATAAGCAAAGGGATGGTGTGGTAAGTCCAAAATGACAGGTTTGCAGCTTTCAGTGTCACTTGTAGCCCAGGGCAGGGATGGCAGGTCAGAGTTGGTAAATACGTGTTGGCCTGACCAGGCATAGCCCCAGTTTTAAGGGACAAGGGACTGGAGAATATGGTAAAGCATTGCTACCCACCCCCAGCCCCCCCATTTTCTAGGCCCTGGGCCCCAGCCGGTCCCTACAGACCCCATGGCCTCTCTGAGGTGAAGGCAGTTTGGCCTCGGTGAAGAGGCAGGGGCAGAGGAGAGAGGCTCCAGGAGGCCTATACGGAGGACCTGCCAGTGTGCCTCACCCCTCTGCTGCTCCAAAGGCTAAGGAACCTCCTTCTAGATGCTGTTCAAAGGATGCTGACTTCAGAGGGATGGAGGAAGAGGGAGGAAGGAGGAGAGAGGCCTCTAAGGTGGAGAAGTTTTGCTGAGTCTGCAGGCTACCCAGCCCATCCCCGGTTCCTCATTACTGTGGTCCTTGGGTATGAAACGTCTTTTTTTTTTTTTTTTTTGAGGCCAAGAAGAATCCAGGGCTGCGTTAATGACTACCCAGCACCAGGATGAGGCCTGAGGCCCGGGATTGACTCTCTTGACCCTGAAATCCTGTCTGAACTTTTTCTGCTGTGCTGACATCCTATTTTTCCCAGGACTTGTCTCTACTGCCTTAGCCCTGTCCTCTCCATGGGACCCTCAAAAGGAGGGAAGTTGGGGAAGCCAGGGCAAGGGTTTCTAGCATGTCCGAGGAGTTCAGAGGGTCCGGGGACTGAGCAGGTTGGACAACATTCAGTGTCCAGGACTCCCAGAGCAGCAGGGCTAACAGACATCTTACATAAATGTTAATGCCCGTAGCAAAGATGAATGAATTAAGAAATTTTACATTTTTTCTTTTTTACGTTAATTCTGATCATGGCTTGACGAACTAGAAGACAGAAGTTCACTGTGCCTGTTTTATTTTTTAAAAAAGGGAGGGGGCGGAGAAGTTACCTGATCCAGTCTGATTTACATTCATAAAGCACGGTGGCTGGGACCCCAAAGACTCCAAGTCTACAACACAAAACAATGCGATTTTTAAAACGGTGTGCCACGGACCCCCGAAGGGACTCCCGAACAGTGGCTGGAGACTGCTGGGGGGGCAGAAACATGAGCTGGGTTTTGAAGCAGGGGTAGACATTTCCTTTCTTTCTTTCTCTCGTTTTTAATGTTTGCTTTTGGCAGTGGGGTTGGGTATGATCAGAGCATTGCACCCTAAAGTGCGGTGCAGGTGGGAGGGTATGAGAGCGTCGATCTCAGCTGATACGAATGGCCAATGGTAGCCGGTGACGGAGAGAGGGCATTCTAGGTGAAGCACAAAGTAAGTTGAGGGCCTTGAACGGTGGGGTAAAGGGCCTTGACTTTTCCCATAGGCACGGTGAGCAGTTTCTAAGCGAGGGAGGAATGCGTCCTGAACACCATTTAGGGAAGGAGAACCGGGCCCCTCCCGCAGCGTGGATTCCGGATTCCGAAGAGAGGGCTGGCACACCAGCTGGGACCAAACTGTTGCCCAAAGAGAAGTTAAGTGGAAGAAGTGAGGGTAGATGGCAGGGGCAGATGGCGAGGCAGCCTCTGGAGAAAGGGAGCTGCAAGCCCAGAGGCCCAGAGAGGAGGGTGGCCCTGGCAGCCCAGACAGAGCCTCGGAGCCCCGGCTGGCCATGCCGTGGCCATTCTTAGCGAACGTGCGGTGTGGGCAGCCCCAGGCTCTACCTTGTGAGCCTCCTGCCTCATTGAGAGGTTATTAATAGGGAGTTTGTCTGGTGTCAGAGCGAAGACATAAACTGCATTAGCATTACCCCATAATCTTATTTAGTAAATGCTCACGCCGCTCCGTCTCCTGTAATTGCATTGGGAAGATGCAATATTTATGAAAGGGGAGAGGGGGATGTCACCACTCATCTTGGTGATGCAGTAAAAGTCCCGGGAAATACTGTGTGGGCTGCAGAGGCCTAGCCCCCGGCCTGTGAGAGTGGGCCCCAGATCACTGCCGCCCACCCCAACTCCCGTCCCCTTCAGGAGCCTTGGGCAGTGGGACAAAGAGGTGTGGGGGTGACAGCTACCGCTCCCCGTGGCAACACTCCTCCTAAAGTTCCTGGTCCCTGCTGAATGCACTGACCCTTCTAGAGGACACAAGGCTCCCAGCTTTGGGTTGCTCCCTGCCCCAGTCCGGTTGCCAGGGGACTTCGCCTTCACTGTGCCACTTAGGTGGTTGGAGGAAGCTCAGGGGGCAGCAGGTAGACGGGCTGGGGCCAGGGGTCTTGGCTGGAACAGGGTCTCAGTAGCAGTGCTGGCCACTGAATGATCCCCAAAGCCCACGGCAGCCCTAGATTCCCAGGGTGGCAGCCCTCTTCTACCCGCCTGGGATCATGTGGCTCATTCTGTAGGACACACCCCTAAGACAGACAGACAGACAGACACACACACACACACACACACACTTTGGGCCAGTCCCAGGTCTTTTGCTTCTGAGAGGAGGAGGTAAGAGTGTGAAATTGCCCCAAGGGACTCAGAAGCAGGTCTGCGTGCTCACCAGTCCTGAATGCCCTGGGCTCAGTCGCTGGTGCTGGGGTCTCTGGTGAGGCCACTGGAAAAGCAGGCTGAGAGGAAGGCAAGTGCCCAGGAAGACACTTCCCGTGGGACCCCAGGCAGTGCCAGACTCTCAGCCCCTGGCTTTGGGGTGGGCATGGCCCCCCAGAGGCAGGAGCTGGGTCTCCTTACATACCCCATTCACACCTCACTCACACACAGCCCCACACTCTGCACTCAAACCACATTCACACTTGCACATGCCCTAGACCTCACCCACTGCACAGGGGCTTAAGGCTCACAATGCTCTTGCACACTCCTGAAGTTAGCCACACGCCGGGACCCATTCATTCTCTCCACTCTCACACAGCGGCACTGCTTCTGCCCACTCGGGGCACACCTCCCTCACTAAGGCACCCAACCCTCTAATTTCCAGCAGCCCATTCGCCTCCTTCCTCCTCCCACCCTCACTTCCCAGGTGGGCAAGTGGCACCCGAATCAGAGGCAGCTGAGCACCAGGGACTGGGTGGGTAGAGGAGGGCCGTATCAGCCCCCTCTCTACTGTCCCATTAATCACAGCGTCGCGGTCCTGTTGGGGATCCCGGCGCCCAGTGCCACGCGCAGCCCGCGGGACAATGGGATTATTTCTGGGGGTAGAGGCCGCCTCGGGCCGGGGCTCAGGCGGTGACGCCTCCTTCCCTCAATCCGTCCCTCGGCACCCAACAAGCGCCTGCGGCGCCCTGGGACGGGTGGCAAAGCGGCCGCCGGTGGCGCAAGGGTGGCAGGGCCTGACCGGCGTAATTCAATTAGCTGAGCGGCCGCAGCTTCTGCGCAACTCCGGGCCCGCGGGGGCTGAGCTCCGGGCAGCTGCTCTTTGTGCGCGGAGCCCATGCATATGGATACAGTCCCTCCCCCTGCGGCACGCCCCCCACTCTCGGCACCTGCGGCTCCCATCCCCGCCCCCCTTCGGAGACAGGATGACCTAGGCCTCGTCGGAAAAGTTGAGAAATTGTGTGGCTGCTCGTGAGCCCAATCAGTTGTTAAGGGAGGGAGCAGGAAAGGCGTGTGGAAAGGGGTGTAGGAAAGGCGGGTTCCTAGCGTGTGCGTACCTGTGCACGTGTGACCTGTAGGTTACGTGTGTGAAGGGAGAGGGTTTGTTTTGCATCTGTGCGGAGGGGGCGTGAGTGTGGCTGGGTGTGCCTGTGGGCCCCTGGGGGCGGAAGTGTGAGGGAGGTTTTGTGAGCATCCGTGGGGGCTGCACTCAGGAATGTCTGAGTTGTGTGCGAGGGCGAGTGTGGGTCTGGAGGTGGGTGTGAGAGGGTGTTGTGGCTGCTCCGGCACAGTGCCTGGAAAGCCCCGGGTGATCCGTGTGCCTGCGCGTGGCCACCTGCACACACGCGCGGGTCCATGCGCAGTCAGGACGTGGTGTGGAACACATCACCCCCACTTCCGACCGCCACCGCCGCCGGCCCTGCAGCAGCTGGGTCTCCCAGACGGCATTCGTTCCCCCCTTCACCCCGCCCCGTGCTTTTCAGATGGAGGAGGAGCCTGGAGAATTCATTTCAAACCCTAACTCCAGCTCGGCCCGTTTGGTGGGAGAACTCTTCACCAGTCCACTAGGCTCACCGGACTGCCAGGCCCTTGCATCCAGCGGCCGGTGGGGGCCCGGCTAGCCGGGATATCAGTCCCCAGAACAGCCCTACCACGCTCGGCTGAGACCGGTAGCTTCCCACGTACCCCTTTTGCCCCTGAAATTACCAGACTTATCCATGCCAAGGTGTCCCGAGCTCCCAGGCGCGACCCCTGAGACCTCCGACTCGGCCTTCCCCATCACACCCCCGACTGAAGCCCGCTGAGAGTCCGGTATCGGGGCTCGAAGGTCTCCATCTGCCCTCCCTCTGCGGCCAAATCTAGGCTCCCTAGGGCGAGGAATTGAGGAGAGAAATCTGGGTAGATGTGACCACTGCAGGCTCTCAGTGGTGGGGACAGCTCGCTCGCCCTGGCTTTACTGTGGGGGCAGAGTGAGAGGACCCACACAGCTGCGGAGGTCCAGCCCTGGATCACGGAGGGAGTCTGGTCAGCCGCACGCGCGGCAGGCGGTACAGTAGCGTGGTCCCTAGAAGACGGTGGGTGGTGGCCCTTGGAGACCTGGCCTGAGGCAGGCTAGTTCTCTCTCCGCTCCCTCTCCCTCTCTCGTACCCCGCTCAGGGCCCGGCTACCAAGGTGCCCTCTGCCACCCTGAATTCCTCAGGCTGGGCAAGGACCTGCCCGGTGGCTGAGTAAGTCCAAAAATAGAGGCTAAGGACGGGAGGCTGGGCCCTGCTGGCGCTCTGGGCCCTGAGCCGAGCTGCTCCACTGGGGCCCCCTGGTGGGAGGCCCACCTGGGGGTGCCCAAGGAGCTCTCCTGGAGCTGTCAGGGGGTGGCAGATCTGACTTCCCCTGGACTATCTCCAGCACCGCTGTCCTACCCTTTCCTTGTTCTGGAGTCCTGAGAGGAGACCTCTCAGGTTATAGTGGGTCAAGAGCACCCACGCTGCGTGGTGGAGCCTGAGGGTCTCTGGCTCTCCTTTGGGAGGGAGTTGCTCGGACAGAGGCCACTGCAGGCCTCAGTGCCCAGAGATGATGGGGCCAACAGCTTCCCTTAGTCAGAAGCTGAGAGGGGAAGCCCTGGAGGGGAGGGCCAGACTTATTGGGACCCTATTGCTCAAGCGGGCTTTGTGGTGGGGTGGGGAGGAGAAGAAGGTTCTGGCTCCTAAACCAGGGGACACTGAGGTGTATCCTACATCAGAAAGTCTCTGTCCCCTGTCCCTCCATGTTCTACCCTCCACTGGTGGGGAATGTGTGCCCGTCTTGTCTGGTTGGAGAGGTCCTCCACTTTCCCTCTCACTGTGAGGACTGGGTGGGGGCACCTGGGGCTGGCCCTGTACAACCCCTACTGCCCCCTCCCAGGCCTGATGAATCACTGAGTCATGTGACTGGAACCAGCCTGACCTGCTCACTCCCTCCTTCCCCCGACCTAGGCTCCTGCAGACAAGCACCCCCACCCCAGGGCTCTGGACAGGTGCGGTCCCCTTTACTGGGCTTCTAAGTCCCTAAGTCACCAGCTGTGCCTGCCTCCTTCATGGAGGGGGGAGCATCCTGCCCCTTTACTGGAGCAGGTGGGCAGGAATCCAGACATCAGTGGCCCCACCACAGGCCGCTTAATGTAACCTGTCCCCACATATTCTCCGCCCGCTCCACCCTTTTCCTACTAAATACCTGCTGGGCAAACCCTGCCTCCCTCTCCCACACCCACAGGCCCACATACGGCTGTTTTCCCGACAACCACACTGGAAACTAAGACACTCCTTGCACAGTTGCACACCCACCATCAGCAGCACATATTGTCATTATTGCAGTCACACTTTCACACACCAGTCAAGGGACACCCTCACACCAGCGTGCATGTGTCCACTACGGAGGAACAGTCATAGAGACACACAATCACCCTGTCACAGAAAACACACATTCACCTGCATTCTCCTTGGCACACGCATCCTCACACAAACAGATCCAGTTGTAAAACAGACGGAGACCCCCACTCCCCCCACACTCCTGCCGACATGCCTCTTGTTTGTGCTGGTGCCCAACAGCCTAACACTGATACATAATGGACGCTCAGTACATATTTGGATAAATACACAAAAAACAGATTTTTAAAATTATTCCTTAAAGACAAGCACAGCTGCCCTCACCGTCAGGCACACTTCCACACGCAGCCCCCCTCATGGACACACAGCCCCACAAACACAAAGTAATTAAGTTATCATACACACCCCTAAGCTAAAGGACAACCCCTGGCTCAGGGGTCTCTCCCAGAGGGGGAAGGGAGCAATGTGGGATCCAGAGGGGCCTCCCCCTGTGGATGAGCCCCCCCTCTTCTCCCCCCCTGCCACAGCCTCAGCCCCAGCTGCTCCTCTTTTAATTGGAGGTGCTTCTTTATTCTGCATGCCTGGTGTGGGGGGGTGGGGATGGCTGGTGCTGGAAGCGGGCGCTGTTACCAGGTGCCTCAGGGCTGGACTCACCTAGATGTGTACAAAGATACTCCTGCAAGGCAAGACCACATCTGTCTAGTCTGGTGTAGAGGAAGCACCTTGCAAACGAATGGAGTCAGAGAGGCAGCATTTGAGTCCCCTCTCTATCCCTTTCCAGCTTTCAGTGCCTTGGTTTTTTCATCTGTGAAATGGAGACAAGAAAAGCCACATCACGGGATGTTTGGAGGATGGGATGAGAAGGCAGCTAGGACACCACTGGTGCTTTGCGAGTTGTGCCGCCTTCCCCTTCCCTCCTCTTTCCTAACAGGGCTACTCCATAAGGCCGTGGAACACAAGCTGCAACGAACCGAAGCCCTGAGTCTCCTCCTGCATTTCAGAAGACTTTCTGCACTGCAGCGCTGTGCTCAGGAAACACTGCTCCAGGGAGAGGTCGGGGCCAGAACCCAAGGAATCCTGGTGCGCTTGTTTGGTCTTCCTAGGCAGAGAAGGGACTGAGAGGGCAGCCCTGCCCTCCGCCACCATCCATTGGAAGACAAGAGCTGAGATCGAGCTGAGCTCGAAGAACTCCAGCTGAATCCCAGCTGCGGGGAGGCCAGCAGCTCAGAATGGGATTGAGATAAAAGTTGGCTCTGATAGGCAGGAAAGGTTGTTGGGAAATCCAAAAGCAATCAGGCAGGCGGGCAGCAGTGAGGGCAGGGGGAAGGCAGGATGTCCCTGGGTTGCTGGATTTGGTGAGGAGAGCAGCCTGACAGTCTCAGTGGGCCCCTAGGCAGCTATGGCCTCTGCCAAACTTAGCCTAGACCAGCAAGGGTGAGGTCTCCTCTCAGGTTCCCTGGACAACTGGTGACAGAAGTGAGGCGTTCAAGAGGTGAGTGAGGTGGATGCCCCAAGGGCTGGAACAGGCAGGGTTGAGCAGGTGCCTTAGGAGGGCAGAGAGGGAGGATGGGGGAGAGTGTTAGGAACACTCAAGGGGTTTCAGGCATGGGCCAGAGAGTGACAAACAGAAGTTGTTTTGAGGACAACCTAGAAAAATAAAGTTTAAAAAAATACTTTATTTATTTATTTTTAGAGAGAGGGGAAGGGAAGGAGAAAGAGTGGGAGATAAACATCAACATGTGGTTGCCTCTCATATGTCTCCTACTGGGGACCTGGCCTGCAAGCCAGGCACGTGCACTGACTGGGAATCGAACCGGCAACCCTTTGCTTCACAGGCCTGTGTTCAATCCACTGAGCTACACCAGCCAGGGCAAAAAATAAAATTTTAAGTGCAGCAGATAGAACTGTGGTTAGACACAAATGCAACTTCTTGACTGAAAGGAGATGGGCAGAGCAAGGCAGCTGGAACCCGGCCTCAAAGGATGCTGAAGGGCCTCTCCTCGTCGTTCTCACCCTCTACAGGAAAACTAGTTCAGATTTCGGGATCCCAGCTGAATCCTCTGCTGTCTGCGGGACTTTGGACAACTTTGTTCATCTCACTGAGTCTTGGGTTTTGTTTCCTCTTTTTAAAAAATGAGATCTAATCCATGAACCATAATTTCAGCCCTTTAAATCACACAGTCAGTGGCTTTTAGTGTCTTCACAAAGTTGTGCAACCATCTAATTCCAGAATATTTTCATCTCCCCAAATAGAAACTTTGTGTTTATTTGCAGTCACTTCCCAGCCCCCCTCCCCTCCAGTGCCTGGCAACCACTCATCTACTGTCTCTGTAGATATGTCTATTCTGGATGGTTTATAGAAATGAAATTATATACTATATCGCCTTTTGTGCCTGGCTTCTTTCACTTAGTGTGGAGGCAGGCATGTTTTCTGGGTTCTTCCAGGTTGTCATGTGAACCAGGACTTCCTTTTTATTCCTCTTGATGACTGAATACTATTCCATTGTGTGGAGATACCACATTTTATTTATCCATTCATCAAAATTCTTCAATTTTCACAAACCTTTTGGCCATTATGAGTAATATGGCTATGAACATTCATTTTCTTAATTATTTAAAAATGGGAATGTTTCTATTAATTTCACGGGTCTGGGGTCTTAAACAAGATCAGTGTGGTATGGTGCCAGGCACATAGTAGTGTCTCAGTAAAACACGTATGTCTATCTCTTTTTCAGTTCTTTCAACATAAGGGGCAGGAACGAGTGGTTTTCAGGTTCAAATAACTTCCAAAGAAGGTCATGGAACCTCCTGAATTGGGTGAGTGGAGAGGCAGGAACTGGCAAGGGAGTGGGGTTCTCTCCTCATGTCTCTGTTTAGTCTTTAAAACAACCACATCTGGCTTTATATTGAACGGGCCCCTGTCCACCTGCCTGGGGCCCAGACAAGGTTTTCCTTACAGAGATGCCCTTCCAGCCAGCAGCCAGGTGTCCAGGGTAACTCATCAAAGCAAGTGGAATCCAGGCCCACCATCAGGATCAAGTCACTGAGCCACTCTGAGGTTTTATTTCTCCGTATCTGTACAATAGAGATAATACTCATCTCAAAGAGTTAGTGTGGGGTTTATAGTGTTCTCCACAACACGTACTGTAATCTGCCTTATTGTATTTGCTTCTTCACATCCCCCCTATGGAATGCGAGCTCCACAAGGGCAGGAACTTTGTTCTGTTCACTGCCCTTTTCTCAATGCCAAGAACCACGCCTGAGCTCTGGCTGGGTAGCTCAGGTGGTCATAACTTTGTCCTGATGTGCCAAGGTTGCAGGTTTGAACCTTGGTCAGGGTTTGAACATACAAGAAATCAACCAATGAATGCATTAGTAAGTGGCATGACAAATATCAATGTTTTTTCTCTCTAAAATTAATAAATTTTAAACACCATGCCTGATGTATACTAGGTGCTCAAATAAACTTGTTGAATAAGGAGGTTTACTAATTTATTATTCATTCAAAGTGGTTTGGGGCTATACTCCCCAGGGAGGAACAGAGCTGAATAAGTCATTTCTTGCCTCCAAGGAGACCTCTTCAGGTGGAATACCAGACGTGGCCAACGCAAATGCTACATGGCAAGGAGAGCTGATGAGTCGGAGACCGTGTGCCTCCCCACTCTAGCACGGTGCCTGGCGGAGGGAAGGCCTGCTGGATCTAGAACAGGCCAGAAACGGATCCCAAGTGATCCAACCTGCGCCCTTCCCAGAGCGTGGCTTCTGGGAGGGATCAAACCGTTCCCTACTGGAGAGGGGAAAGAGGGGAAGCAGAAAAGGGAGTTTCCTCTTTCTCTCCTGGGCTCTAAGCCAGTTAGCCACAGGCAAAACTTTGAAGAGGCCTAAATTTGTCCAGGATGCACTTCCCTCTCCTTGGTCCCGCCATCCCCAGCCCCCACTGCCTTAAGCCCCTAGGCCTCCCTCCCAAGATTCCAAAAGTAAGAAAATAACTCCCTCCCCTGACCACAGTCCAAAGGTTTTTTTTTGCTTGAAATAGCCCCCACTGGCCTAGTTGCTATGTGAAAACAATCCGAATGAATTCATTCTGATACTGTGGTAACTGCTTCCTGAGACATCTGTTTACTTTAAAGGAAAGGGGTATGTTGATGCCTGGGCACCCTGGCAACAGGCCCCAAGCTAACTCCCTCGGCTGGTGCCTGCCTCTCAGAAAGCCTTCCCTTCCTCAGTTTCTCTAAACGGGCTGAGGTGGGGTGGTTGTTGATTTTTTTCAACATTCAGCCTCTTCACAGGCGTGTGTTTTAAAAGAAGGGCAAGCCTGAACTCACCTTCCCTGCCTCAGGGGCCTGGGCTCCATACCTGGGGAGGAGACAGTCTTCTACTTTCTAACAAGCTGGACTTCAGGTTTGGTGTAAATCCTCTGGTTGATGGACAGGTGTTTCCCCGCTGAGCCCTTGGGGGGATTCTCCAGCAGCGCCGGGACACCTCTTCCCCAGAGGCTGGTGGGCTGAACCCCTTCGGCCCAATTCGAAGTTAGGGGGCGGCTCTTGCCTGGCTGAGAGGAAGGCTCTGACCACCACCTCCCGAGCTCGCTCCTTCTGTCTGTCGGTCTCTGGGAATGGCCGTCTCCTGTTCTTTTTCTTTCTCCTTTTAAGTCACTGTTTCCCCTCTTCCTGAAGTACTTCTCTGAGCCTCAGTCGCCGTCCTTCTGTCTCTGGCTCCTGCATCTGTCTCGGCGCCCAGCCTCTCACTCCTGGTCTCTGCCCCTCCCCCCGCGCTGTCATTCACCCCGCTCCTCTCTGCGCACAGCCAATGGAGAGACCCGGTCGGAACGGCAAGGCTCGCTCGCATCGGGCTTTTTTGCCGGGTGATTGATGTCCCAGAGTCAACAGCTAGCAAGCAGCCGGAGAGGGGAAGGAGCAGCAGGAGAGGGGTAGAATACGTCGCCCCCTCTCCCCTTCCCCTCCCCCTACTTTAGCCCTTCTGCGCACTTCGACTCCAAGTCTCCACGCAGCCAGGAGCAGCTCCCGCCTTCGCGCCCCTGCGCCCCTGCGCTCTGCCCTCAGAGCGAAAAACAGCGAGCCCCGCCGCCCAGGCCCCCCCGCGGGGCCGGGGCGGGGGGCCAGCATGGATCACCTGGGTCCGCACCATCTCCACCCGGGCCACGCGGAGCCCATCAGCTTCGGCATCGACCAGATCCTCAACAGCCCGGACCAGAGCGGCTGTATGGGGCCAAACTCACGCCTCCAGGACGGGGAATACGGCCTTGGCTGTTTGGTCGGAGGCGCCTACCCTTATGGCGGCGGGGGACCGGTGGCCGGGGCGGGGGCTGGGGGCGCGGGGGCCTATGGAGCAGGCGGCCCGAGCGGTCCTGGCGGCCCGGCTGGCGGCGGGGGCGGCGCCTGCAGCATGGGCCCACTGGCCGGCTCCTACAACGTGAACATGGCCTTGGCGGGCGGCCCGGGTCCGGGCGGCGGCGGCGGCGGCGGAGGGGCGCTGAGCGCTGCGGGGGTGATTCGGGTGCCAGCGCACAGGCCACTAGCTGGAGCAGTGGCCCACCCACAGCCTCTGGCTACCGGCTTGCCAACGGTGCCCTCCGTGCCTGCCGTGCCGGGCGTCAACAACCTCACCGGCCTCACCTTTCCCTGGATGGAGAGTAACCGCAGATACACAAAGGACAGGTTCACAGGTGAGTCCGGCCTGCGCTCGCCCCGCCTGGCCGTGGCCCCAGTTCTGCGCTCCCTCTTCCTCCCCCCACCCCACGTGGCTCCCCGCTGCCCCCTTTGCGCGCCTAGTCGCCCAGCTCCTCTTGGTGCGTTCTCCAAATTTAGCAGCCTGCCACCTATCTATGCACAAGGAATCGCCATGCTGGAAGAGTTCTCCCAGCCTGGGCTCCTCTGCGTCTCTTTCGCAGGACCCCTGCTCTGCGAAGCGCTCCCTGATCCCCTCTCAGAGTTCCTGGGACGGGTTAGGCCGAGGGAAGGGGGATGTAGCTTTGGGACTACATTCCGCCCGCATTTGGGGCTCAGGAATCTCAGAAAACAGGCGCGATGTGAACAAACTACTTTTTCCGTCTTGACGCTCTCTGGCCGAATCAGCAAGACCCAGAATCGGACGCAAGGAAAGAGCAGGTTCCCCACCTCCTGCCCGCCCCCCAACACGCACACACACACTCACACATTCCAAGCTCCAGTGCCCATTGCGCTGCCTGTCCAGCAGAGGCCAAGAGTCCCCGTGAAGCGGCAGAGTTGGTGGGCACTTCTCCGACTGCAGGCTTCGCCTGGGTCGGTGGCGGCCTGAGGCTAAGCCACCCGCTTCATTTTCGTTCTGTCCCGGCTTGGCGTCCTCTCTGCACCCAGTACCCAGGGCCCTCCCGCGTAAATAATGCACGGGCCAGGCCCCCGATCGATAGGCCACCCAAGGACGGCTCCTGGGACGATTACGTATTCCCGGCGCCGGCTGCCGCGCTCTCCCGTGCCTGCTCCGCGCCTTCCTCCGCCTGCCCCGGCGCCCTCCGCTCCTGCTTCCGCTCTCAGCACTCTGCCCCCGCTCCTGTGCGGGCCCTTTTCCTTCGGCTTCACTTCCCGCTTCCCTTGGCGTTCGGTGTTCCCTAGAACACCACCCTCCCGCCGGGCCAGGCCCCCAGCCCGCTGGGAAGCAGCCACGAGCGGAGTCTGGGTTCCGGACCAGGCCTTAGGGAGAGGAAGCCGGAGGAACAGGCCGGGACTTCCCTGGGGCTCGGCCTCCAGTGTCGGACTGTGAAAGGGGGACCGGCAGCTTAGAGCGAGACCCTAAGCCAGGCGACCCCGAGGCACCGCAGGTCCCCTGCTCCTGCTCCACACGCGGAACCGTGGCGCACACTCTGGGTCGGGGGCAGAAGTTCAGGAAAGGGCACGCAGAGGTACAACAGCCATTCGCCATTCCACTTTGGGCCTCCGGGAAGGGCCCTGTACCCAAGGGGCCCCACCGCCCCAGCCCAGGTTTTCTCAGGTCTGGGGAGTCAGGGCCTGGCGCCCAAACCCCAGCCCCAGGCCAGGCCAGTCCCGAAGGACTCTGATGGAACTCCCAGCCTGGAGCTCACTGGTCCCGGGGCTGGTGAAAGGCACGGCGCACAGGGCCTACCTAGGGGCGCCACAACCCATCGGATCCTCCTCAGGCCTAAAGAAGGTCCGGAGGGAGGGTATGGCTGTTGTCTTGTGTCACCTTGTGTCGCCCCATGTCCTGTATGTGTCTGCCTGTGTGCCTGTGCGGCGGTGCAGATCTATAATTTGTCACTGTTGTACTGCCGTGTCTGTGTACACTGCTGTGTGTCGGAGGCTTGGGTCCGCACCCAGGATCCAGGGTCTTAGCCAAGCATGGCCTCTTGCTGTTGGCAGCTTCTCCGAAGCCGGAGCCCTGGGGCTGTGGAGGGCTGCGACCTTTAGCTCTCCTCAGGGAGACTGAGGAGGCGACTGCGGCGGTGTCTTGTTGGACACATGGGAGCCCGGGGCTAGGGAGGCCTCCGTGGCGGCGGCGGCTTGGCGGCGGGAGGGGGTTGTTTCTCGCCCGGGCTTGGAGCCGAGGGCTTTCGGGAGGAGGATCGAGGCCCTGCTCGTGGGGTTCAGCCGCTACGCTCGCTGATTCGCCGGGTGTCGGGCCTGGGACGCCTCCTGACGCTCTGCCGCTTGCCTCTGCCGTCTGTCTGTCTCCCGCTCCAGTGGCCCTCTCACCCTTCACTGTAACACGCCGTATAGGTCACCCCTATCAGAACCGGACGCCCCCCAAGAAGAAGAAGCCGCGCACGTCCTTCACGCGCCTGCAGATCTGCGAGCTGGAGAAGCGCTTCCACCGCCAGAAGTACCTGGCCTCGGCCGAGCGCGCCGCCCTGGCCAAGGCGCTCAAAATGACTGACGCGCAGGTCAAAACCTGGTTCCAGAACCGGCGGACAAAGTGGAGGTGAGCGCGCGGGGCGGCGCGGCGTGGGCGCCGCAGGCGGCAGGGGCTCCGCCGGCTGCTCCAGGCCCCGGACCTCTCGGGGCCCTCATGTTCCCTCCGCTCCGGCTTCCAGTCTGTTCCGAGGAGCGAACACCTCCTGCTAGGCTCTCGGGGAGTGGGAGGCGAGGGAGGCCGGTGACCAAGATGGGGCTGGAGAGCCCCGGTCTGTTTTACTGGAGGCTTCCTGTGTGTTTCTGACCCGCACTACTAGTGCCGGTGTAGACGCGGCGGGTCTGCGCGGGCGCTTGGGAAAACGGCGGGTCAGAGCAGGCTATGCAGCCCGAGCTTCCTGGGTCCGAGTCCGGCGGGACTTGTTGTTTGCGCACACTCACGCTGACGAAGATGCCTCCCCTGTCCCCGAGACTGGAGACAGGATGGCCCACACCCCGTTCCTGCGCCGCAGCCGGGATCTCCGCAGAGCGTCTGGGGCCCCAGACCGCGGCCTGGGCTCTGCTGACTCCCTCCCCCCTCCCCCCGCCTTAGGGCGGTGGGCTCCCTCCCTGCAAGGGGAAAATCAATCCGCGCCGGCTGCGTCGGGGTTTTCGAGGGTCCCACTGAATCCGGGATCAATTAGGAGCAGATGGGTGTGTGTGTCTGTGTGTGTGAGTGTGTGTGTGTGTGAGAGAGAGAGATTTCCACTTCTCACATCACACATCCACAACTACACTAAGTTTCCCCTATATACCTCGAATTCTGTCCTCTCTATCCCCCCCACCCGCCTCTCTCTCCCTCTCCCTCCCTTCCTCCCACCACCCTTCTCTTTCCTAAGCACATAAAGTGTCCCACTGACACCTAGGCAGCCTTATTCTCCGCGCACACTGGCGCTTTCTCCGCTGGACACTCTTGCATCCCCGCACCCTCCTGTGCGTCGGACCCGCAAACTCCGTACCACGCCTGCCCCGAGTTTCTCGCAAGCTCAGGCCTCGAGGGGCTAGCACAAGAGTCTGGACTAAGGCGGCGGCGCCGTGCCGGGCGGGCCTGGGACCGGAGGAAGGAATTGGAGTTTCCTCTTTTTCTGAATGAAGGCGAGGAATCTGCCCGGGATTCCGCCGTGGTGGCCACAAAGGAAGCCACTGCCCCGCGAGTCTGCTGCCCTCCCCTCCCCACATTCCTGCCGCCTGGAAAGGGGTGGAGGACCAGCGTCAGAGCTCTGGAAAGCTAGTCGAAGAGGAGTAAGGGCTAGCTGGGTAGGGGAGACACTGCTGTTCTCAAGGCCCACCCAGGGCTGTGACCCAGGGGAGAGGAGAGAGCCAGGCAAGCCGCCTCCCAGGTGGGGGTCAGAGGAAGATAGAGCGGCAGGCGAAGAGAGAAACGGAAATACAAGCGGGCGGCAAAGATAGGGACCCGCCCCAGGGAGAAAAGGAAACCAGGCAGCCTAACGAAGGGTTGTACACAAAAAAAGAAACCGATGGAGGATCAAGACCTCCATTTTCGTTTCAAACAAATTCCCATAATTTTCGAAGAGCCAAAGGGGTGAGGGTAGGGGTGAAAGAAAGCAAGAGATAAAGAGACAGAGCCCGAAGGAAGAGAAAGGGTCAAGCAGTTTAAAGTGCAGAAAAGAAGGGAAAGAAGAGAGCCGGGGAGACGCAGAGCAAAAAGCAAGAAGGGGCGGCGGGAAGGAGGCCCTCCCGAGCTTTGCGAGGCTTCATCGATCGCCTACAAATTGCTTCTGGAGGCCCCGGGGACTCCCATTAGGTCTGTCCACCTTAGAGACAGACGTTTGATCTCAGTTGACGGGGTGGAGGGGGGGCATTAAATGGAATAAGCGAGCCGTCGCCTCCCAGGACCGACCGCCGTGGTGGAGGAGGCAGACTGGTCGGGCGGTAGTCTCGGCAGCGCACGGGGCTCAGCGCAGGAGGTCCACGCCTGGGAGGCGTCTGCAGAGAAAAGGGGAAGAAGGGAGGTCTGGCGGGGCAGCTGGTGTCTGCCGGCCTCTGCCTCTGCCTCTGCCCTGGCCTGGTGGGGAAGGATTGCCCAGGGTTGGGAGGCGGGTGCCTGGTCGTCCTCAGGGTTGGAAGAGGCGAGATGCCATCCTGCCCTCGGCCGCGCGGCCCTTCGCGGGTGGCGCCGCGAAGACGAGGAGCCCCGGCTGCCTGCCTGTCGGATTTCCGCACCGCTTCCCTTACGTAGCGCCACTCCCTCTACTCCTGGGGTTACCAGTCTCTGTCGGAGTCAGGACCTTCGGGATAAGGGGATGCTTTAGAGGGGCCCAAGCTGGAGCTGGGCGCTGCCAAGGGGAGCAGGGCTCGTTCAGGCTCTCTCTGGGGATCGCGCCGAAGCGTGGGTAACGGCTTGTCCCCGGTGCAGGCGGCAGACCGCGGAGGAGCGTGAGGCCGAGAGGCAGCAGGCGAACCGCATCCTCCTGCAGCTGCAGCAGGAGGCCTTCCAGAAGAGCCTGGCGCAGCCGCTGCCCGCGGACCCGCTCTGCGTGCACAACTCGTCGCTCTTCGCCCTGCAGAACCTGCAGCCGTGGTCCGACGACTCGACCAAGATCACCAGCGTCACGTCGGTGGCGTCGGCCTGCGAGTGATTCTGCCCACTCCACTCCGGAGACCCCGGCCCAGCCGAGGGGTCGCCGCCGCGGCCTGAGAGCCGGGACTGTGTTCGGCTCCACCGGCCTCAGACTGCAGGCGCGGGGGAGAACGCTGCGCCCCCCGCGGGGGTCTGCGTGTGCGCGGACACTTCTCTCTTCGGTGGAAAAGGAGAGAAAAGCAGGGAGGACAAGGACCGGCGACCTCCTCCCAAACTCCCAGGCGGTCCTGCGCCCGCTGGAACTGTTCAGAGTTGGTCTCAGTTGCGTCTGTTTTATTTTCTTCTGATTTTTAACGTGGGACCGATCAAGAGAAGCAAGGGAAGAGGAGCTTCTGAGGTCCCCTGAGGACAGCATGCGCTGTCATTCGAACCTCACTCTGTATCCCACTCCTCATCACACACTGACACCCATAGGCCCACACAGAAATGATTTCACTGTCCTTCGTGGTGTCACCCCAGGGTCACACACAGGGGACCTATGGCAGAGTGTCACGCACACACAGGGCCGTAGCCTTCTTACCCTTGGTCCTCACCATCTGGCCTAGGCCGGGGGTGACCTAGATTCATTCTGAACAGCATTCCAAGCAGCACTTCCCATAAACACAAGGCCGCGGCCAAACTGTGACGTGCCATCCCACACACAACAGCCACCACAGCATCGCTTGGCCTGCCAGACCTCCAGCACCCCTCCTAGCCTAGCCGCACCAGGTACGCACAGTCAGGTTTTCACACAAACTCAGCCTATTTCTCCAGATCCTGTTCATGGGGGGGTTTAAGTTATGCACTTATAAGGTGTTTTCTGTGTAACCATTTTATAAAGTGCTTGTGTAATTTATGTGAAAAAAATAAAACCCTCCGGATCCGGAGTTAGGGCTGCCTGCTCCTTGCTGAGCCCAGCACCTTGCAGCTACTTGGGTTTGGTGTGAGCTGGTGCCGCCAGGGCAGCCACTGGTGCCTGAGCTGGAGGGACATCCGGGAGCCAGGACCAGCAGACCCTGGAGAGAGGAAGAAGGGGAACAGAGAGAAGGCGCAGCTGAGGCAAGGACGGACAGCGAGGCTTTCCTGGGACAGCTAGTGTTGGAGAGGATATAGTGTCTCTGAGTGTGAGAATTGCGTGTGTGCATCGTGTGTTTGCAATGGTGTGGGCGATGAGAATGCTACTGATAGTGAATATTGATAATAGTGTGTAACAGTGTTTGCAACTATTGGTGTGCTTATTTCTGCTTGAGTTGCAAATAGAAACTATCAGTATCCACTCGAACTTGTGTGTGTGTGACCTCGTGTAAGTGGGGCTGGGTTTGGGGGCAGTTGTGTGATCACCCACCCGTATCTGTGATTGTGTGTGAGTCATGGTAGTGTTTGTGAGAGTACACATTAGTTTCTCCTTGTGCATGTGTTTCACGTTAATGTGTGAATGTTTGTGATTGGGTGTCATCTATAATTATGTGAGTGTAACTGAGTGGGAGCTGTAATCACTCGTGAGATGTGCATTTTACTCCATATACTCATGTGTGACAGTATCTGTGTATTTGGGGAAATGAATTAGTGGGGAGTGGGTGACTGTTCCTGCCAGTGAGTATGAGTGGGTGTAACTGTGCACTGGTGGTGTGCAAGATAGTGGGGGGTCTCCGGTAGGGCGTGCAGATACATTGCAGGGGGACTGACATCTGCTTGCAGCTCTGGAGTTCTAGGCTTTTACCCAGCAAGCTGCAGACACTGGGGCGCTGAGCTAGTAAGGGGGCCAGGATCCGCTTTGGTGCTCTAAGCGGGCCTTCAGGGCTCCCAGCACCAGCCTGCCCTAGGAGGGATCACTAGCCTGCCCTAGGTGAGATCTGAATAAGGGGCTTCTCAGGAACATTCAGAGAAGCCCCAGACCACTCCAGCCAGGACAGCAGCCACAGGGCACAACACTTTCCTTAATATCTGGTCCCTCCTCCTCCACATACACACACTAGACCAGTCTCAGGTCCACAAAAATGATTGGGGCCTGCTTTTGTGCATGGAGCTAGGTGGTGAGGGACCGGGGAACACGCCATCCTGGGGGAGTAGAGGGGAGATAGGAGGCTCTTTCTTCGGGATGAGAGAGTGAGAAAACTTTGTGTCTAGCAACGAGAGGTGAGTGGTGTGGGGGACTTGTGTGTGTGCGCAGAGCCGTGTTCAGTGGGATTGGGGTCGGGGAGCCACTGTCCTTCATCCCTGGCCAAACTGCCATCCTGGACTTGCCCTAGGAAATCGGGACAAAACACAGCAACCTCCTACCCAAGGAGGCCCCAGGGGAGATTTGGCTGTGTGGGGAGCAGGCAGTGCTCCTTCATCCCTCACCTGTGGCCCCCTTGGCACTGGCTGTCTTCGAGAGAATTCTGGGCCTAAAAATCATAGGTCAGCCTCCTGTCCCCACCCCCCGAGACCCACAGGGTGACCGAGGCCAGGCCTTGAAAGACTCTGTGGCTGGTCGTGGGGAGCAGTTCCTGGCTACAATGCAGGGTCTGCAGCAGTTCTCAAGTCCGCCATGGCTGCAGCGCCCAGTACCTGGCTGAGCGAAATTTGGAAACTGCCTCCTGAAACGGTAGAATCTGTTGCCTTCTGCCTGGGCAGGTCTGGCTGTCTCCTCCCTTCTCACTAGTCCTGGAGTTTCCCAGCCCTCGCTCTTCGTTTGGTGAGGTGTCTTCCATGTTTGGTCTCTAAGACTCACACCTTCAGTGTCTCCAGGCTGCAGGAGTCCAGAGCAGCGGGACCTCGGGGAGACTGGGGCCTCCGGGTCCATGGAACAGTCGCCTCCAAGGAGCTGCTGCGTCTGGAGGCTCCTGGGTCTTTTCCGGCCTCAGACTGCCCAGCTGAGGAGCCCACGTAGGAATCGGGAGCGGCTGCCCAGCCCAAACACAAACCCTCAAACTGGGTTCTTCATCTCTACCCCTTCTCCCCCTCTTACAAGACAAATGCAACCAAAACTAGGCACAAGACACCTCCTCTCCAAAATGCCATCTATCTCCCAGCTTTACAAACAGCTAGGGTTCAACTCACGTCCAGCCGGTGAATGCCGGCTCAGCCCGGCTGTTCTCGGCTCCAGTCCAGCTCTTCAGGGATTCGCAGGGAAGTGGGCACCCCGCATACCAGAACCGTGAGCGCTGCTGCCCTCCGCCTCACGCCTAATGCGGGTGCGGGTGGCTACTTGGCTGCCCCAAACGACTATTCGG
>PVKM010023217.1:0-21302 GCA_004027735.1 Carollia perspicillata | reverse complement strand
ACCTTACAGGCAAGAAGGGGCTGGAAAGAAGTATTCCAAGTCATGAAAGGCAAGGACCTACATTCAAGACTGCTCTATCCAGCAAAACTTTCATTTAGAATGGAAGGGCAGATAAAGTGCTCTCAGATAAGATCAAGTTCAAGGAGTTCATCATCACCAAGCCCTTATTATATGAAATGTTAAAGGGACTTATCTAAGAAAAAGAATATAAAAAATATGAACAGTGAAAGGACAGTAAACTCACAGTTATTAACATCCACACCTAAAACAAAAGCAGACTAAGTGGACACCTAAAACAGGAGCAGAGCCACAGAGATGGAGGTCACATGGAAGGTTAGCAACAGGGGAGTGGGAGGAGGAGAGGGTGGGGAGAAGGCACAGAGAATAAGTAGCATAGACGGTGGGGAGAAAATAGACAGAGAGAGGGCAAGAGTAGTGTGGGAAATGTAGAAGCTAAAGAACTTATGACACATGGACCTGAACTAAAGGGGGAGAGTGTGGGTGGGAGGGGGTGTGCAGGGTGGAGGGGAATAAAGGGGGAAATGGGACAACTATAATGACATAATCAATAAAATATATTTTAAAAAATGAATAAATAAAAATCTTCTAAAAATGGGGGGAAATGGAAGTCAGTAGATACTTTTTGAATTAAAGAATGAATGAATTAATATTTTATCTGAGAAGATAGTACTGAAATTAAAAAGAAAATGGCTTTACTTTCATTTTTGCAAATCTAAGTGTAGCCATTCTTAAGCATAATTAGTGTAAGTTCTGAAGTCGAACTTGGGTCCTGTAGGGTTCTAGTCTCTCTCTTAATGACAAAATATTTCCTCAAGAAATTAACATCTTTTGGTCTTTATTTCTCCATTTTTAGATGATTTATTACTCTCTTACTTAATGGATATAATTTAAATTTTTATTTAAAAGATGAGGATGACATTGGAATTAATATTATAATCAAGCAATCAAAAATGCCTAGGTATAAATATAATTTTATTATAATGATGCTATCAGTAAATACAAACAACAAATAGATTATATTTTAAAATGTAGAGAGTTTCATTAAAAATTATGTTTTGCATCATAAATGTTTACCTGTGTTTTTTTCTCCCTCTTCCCTTTAGAGCCATTTTAAGTGCCAGGTCTAGTTATTTTGCTGCAATGCTGAGTGGCTGTTGGGCTGAAAGCTCACAAGAGTATATTCCTCTTCAAGGGTAAGCATAACTTTTACAAGACAGTTTGACTGTAAATGACTGCAATGATACAAGCACTTTTATGAATCTGATTTCCCTGTAAGTTCAGTGAACTATTTCTCATGTGGTAGAATCCTTTAAAGTACATTTTCTGAAAACATGAGGAAGTAGGGAATATTTAGTTATAATAGAGATAGTGTGTTAGTCTTTTCAGATTGCAATAACAAAGTACCACAGAGTGAGTGATTTAAACAACAAGAAATTCATTTTCTCACAGTTCTGCAAAATCAGAGTGCCAACAAGGTTGGGGTCTAGTGAGAGGACCTTGGGTCCTTGGGTTGCAGGCAGCCTCTACCACTCTGTGCTCAAATGGCCTTTCCTCAGTGTAGGGGGTGTCTAGGGGGCGGTGAAAGGAAAGTGGAGGGAGAGAGTGCTCTGGTGTTTCTTATAAGGGCACTAATTGTGCCACATCAGGGCAGGGTCCCACCGTTATTACCTCATTTAACCTTAATTACTCCCTTAGAAGCTCCATCTCCAAATATAGCCACACCAGGGAATTAGCGTTCAATATACGAATTTAGGTGAGTGGGAGAACCAAATATTCATTCTGTAACAAGTATGGTTTCCTTTTTTTCCTTATTTTTCTTCTTGAAAGTATAATTTGGATGGGTATGGATTTCAGTGATCTATGGTAATACGATGGTGGAATCTACACATTTGGTGGCAGTTTATTTAAACTGCCAAGACTTTTACTAAGAGGTGAAGTACTTCCTTAAATGCTGAAATGGAACATTTTTTTGGTCATAGTAATAACTGAGAGATTCTATAGTGTATAGTATGGGGGAGGGCTTTCTCATTAGGAAAATTGCTGGGAGTTCTGAGGGAACTTCTCAGTTCTGCATCATTTCCACCATAGATGTTTCCTTGAAGGGGTCACTTTTAGCCAGAGGCTTGAGGTGATACTGGCAATTCCATAAGAGTGGATACATAGAAAGTATTAATAAATTCTTACTGAGCATTTATGTGCCACGCAGGCGTATAATCTTGAGCCTTCTAGGTTATACCAATCTGGTTCCCTTTACTAACGAAAAGCATCTTTTAACTGCCTTCACTCTCTGCCTCCTGCTTCTGGCAACCAGGTAGTTTCGGAATATGGGAGATTCTGTATGCCCCAAATGCCTCCCATTTTATAATGCTTCACTCTGTAAAACTTAGAATTTTGAAACATTTGTAAAAATATGTAATGTGTTTTTACTTTATTTTTTCATATTTTATTTACATAATAAAAATGAAACACATATAAAAGAGAACCCAAGCTGTTTTCTTTTATACCAGGGTCACATTCTAATTATATTACCACAATTTCAATACACATAATACACAAAACACAGTGAAATATTTTGCAGCCTAACTGTTGGGTGTAGGTTCAGCAACTGCCACTGTTAGTGATTTCAATTATGCATCCATGGAATCATTTGTATTCCTTTATCACAGTGTATTTTTTTAAGCAAAAATACTAGACTAATGAAATAGTAATAAAGAAAAATAATGTAGGGTATAAATATACAGGGTCTGGCACAAATAACACTACAAAATCATAAGCATGCAATTCTGTAACATAACACTATCACACTCAAGCACACTATATGACATTTTATGTGAAATGTTCAAATTAAAACTATAAATTATTACACCCATATTATTACCCTACCAACCACACTCAAGCAGGCATTCTGCCAGACTTTGTGTGTACAAACACACACATAAAACACATATAATCACCAAGTTTTTAGTTAATACTACTACTGAAATAAACTTCTTTCCTAATTTGTCCCCTGCATGCATAAAATACTTACACATGGGAAGTTTGTTTTTCTTCTGTTTTTCTCCCACTAATATAGCATCACAATATAACATAAATTGCTTGATGATGTTAAGAAAAGTTTGCATCTAAGTAACCCTATTATCTTTACATCTGAGCTTCTCTTATTCATTTACAAATATTTATTGAAGCCCTGGCTGGTGTGGCTCACTGGTCTGAGTGCCTGCTTGCAAACCAAAGGGTCTCCAGTTGAATCCCAATCAGGGCCTAAGCCTGGGCCAGGTCCCCAGTAGTGGCCACGTGAGAGGCAACCACACTGATGTTTTCCTCCCTCTCTTTCTATTTCCCTTCTCCTCTTTCTAAAAATAAATAAATAAATAAATCTTTAAAATATATATATTTTAAAAATAAATTAAAATATTTATTGAGGTATTATTATATAACATTATTTTTAGGGATACAACTAATAATTTGATATATGTATATATTGTGAAATGATAGTTAACATCCATTACCCCAGAGTTACAGTTCTTTTTCTTGTGATAAGAACTTTTAGGATGTATTTTCCTAGCAATTTTCAAATATGAAATACAGTGTTTTTAACTATACTCACTATGCACATTATATCCCAGGATTTAATTTTCTTGTAACTGTAAGTTTGTGCACTTTGACTACCTTTACATATTTTGTTCACCCCTTTACCCCCTTCCTGTGGCAACCAGGTAGTTTCTGATTATGGGGGATTTTAAACACCAAGCTAAAAAGTTTTTATCCTGTGGGTAAAAGGAATGAAGTAGTGATAACCCGAAAGATATATGTATCCTACTGTTAAGGTCTCTTCCTTGATAACAAATTTAAAATATCTCCTGAATATAAGAAGAAGGATAGTACTAGCAGAGGACAGAGTCTCTGTAAGTGTGCCAGTCCTAGGGATAATCACTGTGGTGTAATTTTGGAAATTTGTCCAGGGATGGCTATGTTTCAAAAGTTTTAGACATCATTTAAAAAAATTATTAATCCACTCTCATTAGAACTGAATTCAATAAAAATGTAAATGGAGAGAAAACACTAGATTAACTCAGGATGCAGCTTTTGGCATTCATTCTTTAAAAATCACGTGCTTCTGTGTAGTTAGATAAAGGTCAAAAGAAATATATGATTATGTATCAGAGAAATGCAGATTAAAACCACAGTAAGGTATCACCTCACACCTGTCAGAATGGCTGTCATCAATAAATCCACAAACAAACATTGCTGAGGATTTGAAGAAAAGGGAGTGCTTGTGCACTGCTGGTGTGAATGCAGATTGATGTAGCCACTGTGGAAAACAGTATGGAGGGTCCTCAAAAAATTAAAAATAGACGACAACCCAGAGTCAAGTTGGTACAACCCAGAGACACAGACAACAGTGTGGTGATGGCCTTAGGGAAGGGGGGCCAGGTGCTGGGCGGAGGTGGGCAAAGTGCAGGGGAATGGGAACACCTATAATACTGTCAACAATAACAATACATTTTAAAAAGCAGTAGTACCTATATATAATGGAATATTACTCAGCCATAAAAAAACTGAAATCTTACCATTTGGGACAGCATGGATGGACTTAGAGGGTACTATGCTAAGTGAAGTAAGTCAGAGAAAGACAGATACCATATGATTTAACTTATATGTAAATCTAAAGAACAATATAAATGAACAAACAGAACAGAGGCAGATTCATAAATACAGAGAATAGACTGATGGTTGCCAGACAGGAGGGGGCTTGTGGGGCTGGATGAAACGGGTGCAGGAATTAAGAAGTACAGATTGATAGTTACAAAATAGTCGTGGGGATGTAAAGTACAGCACAGGGAATATAGTCAATAATACTGTAATAATTATGTACGGTACCAGGTGGGTGCTGGAAGTATTGGGGGACTACTTTGTAAAGTAGATAATTGTCTAACTACTATGCTGTACACCTGAAAGTAACATAAAATAATATTGTGACTGAGAAAATTTAAGAAAAATTATGCTGGAAGTCAAAGATGATGACATCTGCAATCTAGGTATTCAATGTAGTGCCTTGTATTAATTATTGTTAAAAGAGTTGAAGTCTTACTTGTTACAATAAACATTTTTCAAAATTCTCCAAAAACAAGTATATGCTTATGGAACCTTATTCCACAGATGGGGGAAGTAATTTACAGAGAGCACATGTCCATTTTTTTCCTGGAAGAAATCTTAGGTCCTTGTATATTTAATGATACCTGCAATTATATACTTTTGTTTCTGTCTCCAAATAGATTATGTCCTCAGCAGTAATAATACCTTATAATCACACCATATATTTTCTAGACTTCTTTCACATTTATTATGCCCTTTAATTTTTAGCATCAGTCTTTGAGAGAGCAGGTCTGTTTACATATTACAGATGAATAAAAACAAGATCAGATTAAGTACAATGTCTTCCTGGGGCCACTTGATAAATAAGTGCTTATGCTAAATATAAATTACATGTTTTTATTCTGTGTCCATTCCATCACAGTCACTAAAGAAATTAGAAATTCCCCATTGGTGTGCATTCTTGAACTAGCTAAACAGTCCTCCGCTGTTTAAATCAGCGACTTTCAAACTTTATCCCACAGGACCCTAAAGATCCCGGCAGGTAGATTAGGGAACACAGGTGTGGGACTGGGATCTGAGGGGGAGGCCTTTTGGAAAGGCATACCTCTTCCAGCAGAGCTGCTCCACCTTTATCTGTTTTATATTCAAGATGACGTCTGAGTTTAGCTATAGGAATAAAGGCAATCCTTAATCAACCCTCATGAGCCTTCAGATTCAACATCCAAAGTACATAGGCTTTTAAAAATGAAGTCTATTCATTAAGAGTTCAGTAGACAAGAAAGAACTAGTGAAATCAACTATTGGTCTCTATTCCCTCACCTGTAATTTCCGTCTTTGATCATGATGGAAGTAATGGATAAATATTTCCTCTTATAATATAGCTTGACTACTACTAACTGACTTTAATAGCTTGTTTAAGGGAAAGCCAAATAGAAGCAATCAAATTTGTTTTCAAGCGTCATCCACATAAGTAGACTGTACCATGCAGCAGTGCCACCAATGACCAGGCTTGCTCCTCTTACATTATTCTACCTTCGCTTCTGTTGCAATGAGGAAGGCTCTGCTCCTGACTGGTTCATCTTAACCAGAGCTGCTGTATCAGCAGTGGGGGCTCACTCTCAGTCAGCTTATTCGCTTCTAATGCTAGCACGTGGGAAATGGGATACATTTCTTTCATCTTGCTTGATAAAGCAAGGTTTTCTAATACTAAAATGAAAAAAGAATTTATCTCCTGACAGATACTGGGTTCTTTCTACATCTGTTGTTAATATTATTATTATTACACAATGTGTTTTTCTTTTTTCTCTTGTACCACATATTAAACTAACTGTCTCAGATTACTACCTAAAATGTTATTAGTATCATGGTATTTAAAGCCATAGGAAGAGTAAAAGGGATTTAAGAATTTTACTTTAAAAAAATCACATCTTTTAGGAATTTTTATATTTTAACAAAGTAATCCACAAAACAAATTCTATTTCCACACTAACTTACATTGTAAAATAAACCTGGATAGATGTTTCCAGGGGTAATGTGATATAGCAGGAAATTAATGGCGTTTGGTGTTTTTACAGGCACTCCTACATCCAGTCCTAGCTTTGTGTATAACTCTAGGAACATTGCTTACTTTCCTTGAACTTCCTGAGGTTGTTGAAAAGATTAAATGAGATACAGCAAGAAAGGAACCTGGCATAGTACTTGGTACATAGTATGTAATGCTCAGTAATATTTGTCTTATTTTTTTTCTTTCTCTAAATCAGATTGTTCTCATTTTCTAGAGAGAAATGGGTTCAAGTGAGGGTCATTACCAATGCCAGGACAGCAGTGCCTGCTTTGCTTCAGCAGCAGCCTCTTTTGGAACCGTGCCTCTGTTCTCTGTTGCACGTCAGCAGGATGTTTTTTGCTGTAGGTTAGAATGAAAGCCTGTCTGTCCTCACAGTAAAGAACCACAGCGTTTTTAATGATTTTTTTAATGAACTCCAAGACATAATGTATGTAATATTTTTCAAGTGGGAGGGCCTTCAGTAAATTGAGGTAGGAATAGTAGAGTCCTACAGTCTAGTTCTTCCCATGCCCCATAGTTGGGAGGTGGAAGGGTGCAGTTGGAAGAAGTTCTTCTGTTCGGGTAGAAGCAGGAAGAAATTTTCCACTTCCTATACTGAAAATTAAACTGCAGACAATATTTTTTTAAAGAATCCCCACATATTTCCATTTTATATAAATAGAATTCTTATAGTGGTGGCTTGAGGCTTTAAAGCATGAAATTGGATTTATTCATCTCCCTTGGGAGATTTCCTGGGATGCTCTGCACCTTCAGCATGATCTTTTGAACTATAAATCAGATCATATTTCTCTTCTGAGTAAAATCTTTGATGCCTGCTCATTGCAATTAGAATTAAATCCAAACCTTTACCATAATTTACAAGACCCTATAAGATCTGGCCCCTGGATTTTCTCCTGACTATCCCACCTAAAGCAGCTACAGCCAAATTCTCCAGTTACTGTCTTTTGTTATCCTGTTGTATTGTCTTCATGGCACTTTTCAGTATTAAAATTATCTTCTTTATATATTTGTTTACATATGTATTGTCCGTGTCCTCCTTCTAGAATGCAAGCTTCCTGTGTCCTCGAGGTCTAGAATAGAGCCTATTATTCAGTAAATATTGAATATGAAGAAGCGAATGAATGAATGAGTGTCCCTATGTTACTTTAGTCCACATACATAGGAGCCTGTAACTTTAGGAAGCACAGAGACTTTAGTAGACTAGAGGTATGTTTGCTGTCTGATCTTAGATTTCTGTCCTCTCATACATTTTTCTTTTTTCTGAGTATATGTAATGTTGTCATCTCCTACAAGCTTTTATTCTGATTATGTTTATAAATGAAAATAGTGCCTTAACTTTTTCCATTTAAACTGTGAGCTATTGTAGTAACTTGTTGTTTTTCTAGGTTGCTTGATCATGCCTTCATAAAAACGCTTTTAGTAAAAATACAAATGACTTACAACACAATACTGAGAATGCAATTTAGTAAAACATCTGTTCAGACAGCAGGAAAAAGGTTTCTTGCTGTTTTTATAGTTATATACTGATACAAAGGCTCAAATATCTAGATTTTATTATTTATTAATAAAACTACTTTTGTTTTTATTTAGTCATTTTTTTTTTTGCTTAAATATGTCAAGTGTTAAAGGAACTATTCTTTCAACAAAAATGGCCAATTCTCAGTAACATTGACAAGAATGGCTCTGGATATTTGAGGAAAAGTGTATGAAATAGTACATATTCTGGTAATTATGCTAGTGTTTAAATTAATAGACTGCAGATAATATGTCATAATTACCCTTGTCAGATTGATAGTATATAAATAACAATATTTAGAGATTGACTTTTTTCCTGTTTAAGTAAAGCTTGAAGTTTTGTATTTTTTGAAGTTTATTTTTAAAAAGTTTGTTTAGTTTATTGATGTTTTTATTGTTATTCAAGTACAGTTTTCTGCCTTTTTCCCCCACCCCAGCCCAACACCCCATCCCTCCCCACCCCCTCCCCCCCATTATTGTCCATGTGTCCTTTATACTTGTTCCTGAAAACCCTTCACCCTTTTCCCCTGCAATTCCCTCCCCTCTCCCATCTGATCACTGTCAGCCTGTTCTCAATTCAGTGTCTTTGGTTATATTATTTTGCTTGTAAAGCTTGGAGTTTTGAATTAGTGCAAACCAGAAGCCATAGTAAGGGCCAGTTTATATTCATAAAATTAATTGAAAAGTATTTATATATTTTTAACTTAGTGTGGCCCTCTGAAGGTTTGGTAAGATGCTGTAAGTGTCCTAGTAAGCCATTTATTTAAACATTTGTCAAACATTTGTTAAGCATGTATTATTTAAGGCCATAGACTCAAAGCAAACACTTTTTTGAGTACTGCCCTATGGGATTCCATTTCTTTTCTTCTTGCCTTCCTCCTTTTGTTCTTTTAGCAGATATTTAGGCACAATGCTTAACAAACTATGAGGGTCTTATCAACAATGCCCACACTCTAATTCCACTATATAGCTCCAGTATTATGTGGGAAATGGAAAATCTTCCCATCCTGGAAATAGTGAATCAATGCTGACATTCTGCTGGTGCTAGAGATGCAAGGATAACTATGATGTAGACCCTCCCCTCACAGAACTCAGTCTAGAAGGGGAAACAAATATGTAAACAAAGATATGACAAGTCAGTTTGATAAATGTGATAGTGGAGGTATATGTAGCATACTTCTTTAGACGCAAGCTTTGGAGTCAGTCTGCCTGGATTTAAATTCCAGTGCATCACTAGCAATTTGACTTAGGGCAAGTTACTTAATTTAGTCCTTTTTTAATCTATAAAATGAGACTAATAATGGCATCTACTGTTGAGTTGTTAGGATGATTAAATATGCTAATGACATTCAAAATGCTTATTAGCTCAGTACTGGCTCATAATAAGTGCTCGATATAGATGTTAGTTATTACTGTGTATAACAGTTAGTGATTTTTTTTTGCCTTAGGGGCATTAAGGAAACAATCAGAGGTAAAGAACTGCATGCCTTGTGTATGAAAGATGAAGTAAGTAGAGAGGTAGAGCATTGTAAGCCAAGGGAAAAGTATGTTGCTGAGGCATGGATGTCTACGAAATTATAAGTAGTTCAGGTATAGGAAATTAGTAGTTCACTTGGAACAGCTACTGGAGAGGGAGAGCCAGAGGTCAGATGATAACGAACACTGTACACCAAGCTAAGGGATTTTGGACTTTTTTTTTCCTGTGGACTATGGAGAATTGTTGAAGGGTTTTCAAAGTGGAGGACTGTATCAGATTTGTATTTTAGCGAAGTCATTCTAATAGTGATGTGGGAAATGAGATGCCAGGAGATTATTTTAGGCAGGAAACCCATACGAAAGGATACTGTCATAGTACAAATGAGAGAAAATGCGAGGCTAAACCAGGGCAGTGAGAGAGGAAATAGACGACAGAGGCTGAACTCAAGAAATTTTTGAGGGTATAAATGATGGAATATAATGAGGGAGAGGGTTAAGATGAACCTCGGGCTCTGATTTAGGTAACTAGATAGTAACCTAGATATTGTTAAGAGTTTTGAGGCAGCCCAATAAGTAGTAATATACTTTCTTCCTGTTCAAAATAAAACAAAAGAATCAGGAGGTGAAATAAGAAAACATTTTCTTTATTATTGATAAAAAGCTGTTAAAGCAGTAAAACGTGCTTTAATGCAAGAGCCGGAGTTGATTTGACGAACTATTTCCCTTCTGAGACAGCCCACTTAAAAGGTCTGGATTTAGATAGCAGAAGCACTTTTTCCCCATCACCTCTTCCTACTGCTGCAGCAGAGAAGAAAGGATAAAAGGAACCAAATTACTTCTCCTCTCAAGTTTCACCAACAACCAGTGGTGGTTGTCCACAAGCCAGATGATTCGTTCCACTTGATACAGATAAGAGGGCAGGACAAGAAGCAAGAAGTCTCTTAATGAACCAAATAGGAATAAAAGAAATAAGACCAGTTTGGGGCGTTGGGAGATGCAGGGAAAAGGAAGGTGGTTATGAATTCAGAGCTTGAGATCCAGTAGTCAGTGGCACATGAAGATATATATAATGATGTTGGTCAAGCTAGAACCACTGGATAAATATTACTAATCGAGAAATCTGTACAAACCTAACAAGAATCTTTCTAGTGAGTAGAGATGTCATCTGAGGATTTAAGCAAGACCAGAGGCCATTTGTCAGATGCTGAGGAGAGGATTTCTTAGTGAGACAGAGGTAGGGCTGTGACTTCTACGGTCCTTTCTAACTCCTAGTCTATTATACAAGATGCTCAATAAGTAATCAATGATGTGATAATGTACAAATAACATTTTATAATGTATATAAAAAGTCATAACTGCAATCACACTTCATATTAAATTAATGGCATACCTGCATGCATAGTATTTGAAGAATATATCCTTCAGATAAAAGTGAGGTTAAAACTATCTTGGCTAAAAGTTTATGGGACAATAGAATGTATTGTAAATATCAGTTAAGCCTTAATTATTTCTGGATTTGAGTGTTCTTTTATTTTTTTCAGTATAAACCATGTAGAAATGGATGTTATGATGTATTTTATATATGGAGGAACTTTGGACTTTCCGGACAAAGCTAATGTTGGGTATGTATTAATTTTTAATGATTTTAAATGTAAAAGTATTAATATTTTTTACTTCTGCTTTGTTGTTCTATGTTTCGAAGTGTCAGTGAAGTAGAAACTTTACGTTTATTACCCCTTTTGCCATATCTTGTGTGCATTTGGGAGTACTGTATCTAAAAACAATGTCACTGTTTTTAGAAGTAAAGATGTTCTAGCAACTCACAGTAGTAAGATTAAGAAAAGTCTTTATTAGACTTATGTTAGGAAACCTCATATTTTGGAAAATAAGTGAGATTTTATAAAACTGAGTGAACCTTTATCAAATTTTGCACAATTATTTTACTACTTTATTTTTAAACTTTAGGCTGCCTCTTTTAAACAGCAAAAGAAAAACCTTAAAATTAATTTAAAAATATAAGCATCCTAAAGATCAACAATAATTTGATTCTAAAGTGATCTACAGTGAAAAGTCACTAAAATTGCTGAAATCCTACTGGAGAGGACCTGCTCTTGTAATTTTCTGGATGTCCTCTCCTTTAACTGTTATTCTTACATCAAAATGAAAAACTGTTCTTTTAACTTTAAATATTCATTGGTTCTTTTAATTGCAAACTGAATAAATGTGATTTGGGGGAGAAAATATCATGAATCACAATGATTAAGACCTGAAGTTTCCCCTGGAAACCTAGATGAATTTTATCATGCTCTCAAGGTTTGTAGGCTTCCTAAGTACCTAAAGTATGTATGGGTGCCAAGTGAAAGAAGCAGTGGAAACCCGCAGAGTAATTGGATGTTGTCTGTAATCTTAGGGTCATTTGTAAACATTTTCAATCTGATAAGCATCTGTTAATTGTCCTCCCCCCAATCTTTCATTATACAAATTTGTTGCCAAGAGTTTTTTAACTTTAAACAGCCTTGAAAGTAGTGCCCTGGACTTTGGGGTGGGTGGGTGGTTGTGTGTGTGTGTGTGTGTGTGTGTGTGTGTGTGTGTGTGTGTAGAGAGAGAGTATCTGAGGGGAATTTGATTAAAACATTTTCAAATTTTCTTCTTGTTATTCTCCACTATTCAAATCATGTGACAGCTTTCAACTTTTGGCCTTTTTATAATCCTTAAAGATTATTTATTATGTAGGGCAGAGAGTTAAAAATTAAAATAATTCAGATTTTTCTTCTTTCTAAACAGACTATATATTATTAGGAAATTACTGTGTATTATGCCTTGGTTTTTAAATTGGAGAATTAATACCATATTTATTTTTATTTTAGTAAAATACTCAATATGGCTGATATGTATGGACTAGAAGGATTAAAAGAAGTAGCAATCTATATTTTAAGAAGAGATTACTGTAATTTCTTTCAGAAGGTAATTATTAAGTCTCAAAAATCTACCCATTGCTTAAAGTCACACATTATTACTCACTTTAACTCTGATAGTAAGTAGTTCTTTAAATCTTAAGAATATTAACTTAATTTAACTAATGAGGACTTAAGTTGAGGAAAAACTCATGTGCTGTACTTAAAAAAACAAATTAAGATCATTTTAAATTATGTGAAATTGAGGTAGGAGGTTATTAAGAGGATATAGGAGTTTCCTCTATAACTTCAAAGGTGGAGTGTACAGCTAGGTCTCAGGGTTTGGAACTAAGAGAAAGGAAACCAGGATCCAAGGTTACCTTCTCCATTTATCAAGGTGCATTTATCACAGTGCTTCATTGGTTCTTTTCCCTGAAATTATATTCCTTTTTCTACCACCTCTCTTTATACCATGTATTTGGGGTGGAATATATTCCTCTTCTTCCTGTCTACCCAGGTGGAATATAAATACTGACTTTTATATTATTGTCTAAAGAAAGTTCCCATGCCATATATTTGTATAGATGCCATTTTGTACATTGCTTTTAGATTCTTTATTGTTTTAATTTACTCTGTAACTAAGGGTATTACTTTATTTTCTTATTTATGCTTTTCTACATTTTCTACAATGATACATATTACTTTTTATTATAATCAACAAAAGACAAAAAATTGTTTATATCAATAGTCCCCTCTTATTGGGTACTTGAGGTCACAATATACATTTTATGAATTATAATTTGGTAATTTTAATAATTTCAGTAGTACTTGAATTTAGATTTTTTGTGTTGAGTAGACTTTTCCTAGCTCTCTATAGGTTGTAGACAAGGAAGCACCCCATGCACTAAAACAGAAACCGTTGGTCCTGCACCACCCCCACCACCACCCTCTACGGTTTACTAAGAAACAGTGAAACTTCTCAGCTACCTTTACTCAAATATTTATTCTACCCTCTATAGATAAGGGATCTAGAAGGAGGGCAGTCTGGTGGTGGTATCCTCAGCTTTGTAGAAGGTAAAGAATTCTGGTGAAAGGTTTTTCTTCTCTTTCATATGCTTCCTCCATCTTTGCAGCCAAGTGAGTTAGGAGGGAGATACAAGCATAACCCAAATAAAGATTAAAGGCAGAGGCTATCTGTAATGAGGAGATAATGTCTTCTCATGCCCCAGAGGGACTTCTACTGTATTTGTAAAACTAGCCCACTCCAGAGCTTCTATTAAAGGAAAAAAAAAAGTGGTAAGAGATTTCTTGGGAGAGCCTGGAATATGCCTCAGAAGCCAATGAGAGTATACTTGAGTGTGGAGATTTCTAAAGGAAAAAGGAGGCTTGCTGTAAGCCAGCACTGGCCTGGTGGTTAGGGACAATAGTTATTGTCATAAATAGAAGAAAGTATGGGTAGTTCACCTTGCACCTGGCACACACAGTGCACAGGGAAGGAGGAGGGCCTCAGTAGTTCATGAATATTAGAGGACACTGATACAGGGCCAAGGGACACTGTCCCACCTGGGGAGTCATTATGCATCATGAACCACTAGAGGAATCTTTATCTACTGAGAGACTAGGGTGAATTTCGGTCTGTCCCTAAAAGAGCCACCATATCAGCAAAGGCCACCAACATTTGAATTAGAGCAGTCAAGGACATCTCCTTACTACCATGTTGGTCCCTGGTTAGTTGGTCCCTCAGTAAGCCATCTGCTGTCCTCTCCCACAGGAGTTAGACCTAGAAAATGCAGGAGCAGGTGACCAGACCACGCTCTAGTCCCTATTGCATTTGTCCCACTGTAAATGTAGTCAGTGATTTAAGTCAGATATGAGATAGGTGTTTAACAGTACTATACTGAATGTCAATACCAACAGTAACCACAAAGTACTGAAATTAGCCTCCAGTGGCATTAAGGGATGGAAAAGTGGGGAACTTGACACAGCATGTTTAAGGACACTAGTTGAGCACAAGTTTTATGTTAGTATCTCCTCTGACTGAGGATCCATAATAGACCAATTAATCTAACAATTTTTAAAAATCTCTTTTATAGATGGTCTTATGGGTTATGTTTCTTATATTTTGCTTTCAATAATCCACTTAATTTTTAAAACACAAAAGGCATGTTAGCTGTCATTAAAACAACAGAAAAGCAATTTTTTAAAAATTATTAATATGGTATTTTACTGAAAAAATTTTTTACCTTATTTTACTTATTTTAATAGTTTATATTACTGTAGTAACAACAGATAATTGAGATAACAATTTCTGTTTTTATTGACCTGATTTTTAAATTATTTGCTTTCATATTTCGATAATAAGTATATATTTGTGAGAGCATATCTTTGATATATAATTTTACCTTCCAGATCTCAGTTATGCAGTTTCTTGACAGCAACTTAAATACAGTAAACCTTTAAGAGCACACTCCTTAGTAATACACATGTGGGTGTAATATGATGGGTAACTGGCCCTGGAACTCATGGCAAGCTACCTTCAGTCATTTTATTAATTTTATAATCTTGCTTTGTTTACATGATTTTTTGGACTTTATTTATAGGATTATAATGGGATTTACATTTTTTGGCCACTAATTTAAATTTTTTTAGGTAATGATTTAAATATATGCCTTTTCACATTCTACATGCAGGTTTTGAAAATAACAAAATGTCAGTTATCCTATTATAAAAGCAGTTGGAAATCAGCACTTTCATATAAGTAAGCTTCTCAGTAAGCTAAAGTTAACTCTTTAAGCCAGAGGTCAGTAAACGTTTTCTGTAAAACACCAGATTTAGCGTTTCTGTAAAATGCTAAATATTCTAGACTTTATGGGTATGGTCTCTATCATAACTACTCAGTTCTGCTGTTGTAGAGCATTAGCAGCTGTACAGTATGTGAATGAAACAGCACAGCAGTGTTCCAGTAAAACTTCATTCACAAAAACAGAGATAGGCTAGATTTGGCCCACAAGCTATGGTTTGCCAGTCTCCGCTTTAAGCAGTAAATTATTTTGTATTTTAATAATTTTATGGAAATTATTCTTAAGCTGTGTATCAATTAGTAGACTTTATTGTAGAGAGCTGGCCATTCCTAAATAAAATTAGACTGTTGGACTTTTTCACTCTTGTGTTTACTTTTACAATTTTTCAGACTTCTGGGAGCTTTTAGGTTGTCAAGTATGTGTGTACCAGTAATCTTTCCCTGCACACTAATTTTTAAAAATTTAATCTTTATTATATATTTTCCCATTACCATTTAGTCCCCTTATACCCCCACCCAGCGATTACCACGCTGTTGTCCTTGTCCATGAGTCCTTTTTCCTCAATCCCTCCACCCCCTAACATCCACGCCCCCAAGCTGACATCCTGCTCTCCATCTATGAGTTGGTCCCCATTTTCCTTGTTTGTTCAGTTTGTTCATTTGATTGCACATATGAGTGAAATCATGTGGTATTTGTCTTTCTCTGACTATCTTGTTTTACTTAGCATAATGTTCTCCAGGTCCATCCATACTGTCTGAAAAAGTAAAATTTTCTCCTTCTTTATGGCCGAGTAGTATACCATTGTGTTAATGTCCCATAGTCGCGTTATCCACTCATCTACTGATGGACACTTGGGCTGCTTGTAAATAACGCTGCTGTGAACATAGAGGTGATTATGTTCTTTCCGATTAGTGGTCTGGGTTCCTTTGGATATATTCCCAGAATGGGATAGCTGGTTCGAAAGGCAGATCTATTTTTAAATTCTCAAGGTATCTCTATACTGCTTTCCACAGTGCTTCATACTAGTTTAATACTCTTGTCTGAAGTGGGTCAGAAAGCCAACTTATTTAACTTGATAGAATTATCACTTTAAAATCTATACTGAGATAGTCATTTCTGAGTTTAGGACAACTTACAGTACCTCCAGTTATCCAAAGGGAACAACTCAATTGTTAGTATGCAGTACAAACTATATTAAATTTCTTAAACACTAATATAGCACTTTAAGGAGAAGAGTATTAGACAATCAAATTAATAGTAATTCATAATTTAAGAAGTTGTAAATCACTGATGTCATTAGGGCTCTGCGGGAGACATTTCTGAAGAAACTTTTCCTCTTCTCTGAGGCAGGGGATCTTCAGTAGAACACATGTAGGGACTATATACACAAATTAAACATAGTCCAAAAACTGAAAGCATGTGACACGGGCAACATGTAGCACAGAGGCTCAACACAAGAGCCGTGAGTTGTTTTCACTACTGGTGTCTACATTTTACTTGTTATTTTAGTTCATTACTTCTGTATACATGCTTTGAAAGTATGTCATATAATTACGATGTAATTAAATTCTATCATTTTATCTAAGGTTAGTGTTGGACCTTCCATTACATGTGTACTTAAGGTTTTACTTTAGAATACAGATTAGAGCAAATGATTGTTTTGCAATGTGGGGTGCTGGAAATTATTGTACCACTTTTACTTTTTAGAAAATTTAAGCTACATGAAATTAGAATAGAACTTGTGTGCATTCTGGCAGCTAAAAGAGCTGAAATGCTATTCTATAAAACTAGAAGTTATTAGTGATACTTTCTTTAAAAGAATAGTACATTTTGAATTATATATATTTATTCTGCAGTTTAGGTACATAGGTAAGATCATCTATATGAACCAAATACTTTCAGCTTCTGTAGGTTGAATAAGAATAAATATAATGTTTTCTGTCAATCTCAGCCTGTCCCCAGAAGATTGACATCTATACTAGAATGCCTGATTATTGCTCATTCGGTTGGAGTGGAAAGTCTTTTTGCTGACTGCATGAAGTAAGTGGTCTGAAGTAGTGCTGATGCTGCTAATTTAGGGATTTTGTTCTTCCATTCTCTTCATTTTCTGGGAAATTTTAGACTTGGCTGATTTTCTCTGGCACAATATATGTAGTGTAGTGCTTAACTAGTTGTAACAATTGAAAAGAAGTATTTATTTAGATATTACTCAAGATGCTTGGGATCAATATTATGTTAGCTTAACCGTTGTTACTTATGTTGAAATCCATGCACATTAACCCAAAGTGGATTTAAAATATATGTTTACCAAAAAGAGAGCATACTTAAGTTTATTATAGAGCTAACAAAATTAACTATAAGGGTTAGTCAAAACATATATATGTACAAATTTAAAATGCAAATATTATGGAATACTATAATGAAGTATTATAATATGAATATTTTATTGCTCTAACTTGTGATTCTTTGATTTATAACAGGTGGGTTGTAAAACATTTCGCAAGGTTTTGGTCTGAGAGAAGCTTTGCAAATGTACCTCCTGAGATTCAGAAACGTTGTCTTAACATGTTGATTCAGTCCTTAGTAAGTATAACCTGAATACCCTTGTTTGTGTTTGTCTTCAAAAAGTTTATGCAGCTTTGTATAGGTACTTTCAATATTTTAAATATAAATGTAGAAACATATTATAAAAGCAAATTAGAGAACCAATTCCAGGGAACCCAGAACCAATTCTGAGGACCTATCCTTACGATTCTGTTTCCATGTACCAAATTCATTGGTCAAGGTTTAGTCAGAGAAGCAGAGAGATACATAATGGTTCGTGAACAAAAGATACATGGTACCAGGGGTGGAGGTTATGCACTGGCTCAGCAACATGGACTTCCACTCACTAAGGTGGATTTGGGTATAACACTGAAACTTCTCTATGGCAACATTCCTGAAGGGGACCAGCTATCTACCTGCTGGCAGGTTAATTACATTGGACTACTTCATCATGGAAAAGGCAACTACTTCATCATGGAAAAGGCAGTGCTATGTTCTCAGTGGAATAGACGTAGACATTTGCTGTGGATATGAATTTGCCTTCATTGCTCCTAGTGTTTCCGCCAAAGCCACTATCCATGGACTTAATAGAATGCTTTTCCCACCATCATGGTATTTTACACAGCACCATTTCTTACTAAGGAACTCCATAGCATATCAAGTATAGCAGTGGGCTCATGCTCACAATTTCACTGGCCTTAGGTTTTCTGTCATCCTGAAGCAGCTGGCTTAATAATACAGAGGAATGACCTTTTGAAGACTCACAGCACCAGCAAGGTAACAGTGTCTTCTAGAGTTGGTGCAGTGCCCTTTAGGAGACTGTATATGTTAAATTAGTTTTTGATTTATGGTGCTATTTCTCCTATAATAGGATACATGGGTCAGGAAACTAGAAACGAGAGTGGTTCCACATACAATTATTCCTAGTGACCCACTAGCAAAATTTTTGCTTCCTGCCTCTGCAACTTTAGTTTCTGCAGATCCTAGAAAATGCTTCCATCTGGGGACACAACAGTGATTCCGTTGAGACTTCCTCCTTCTGGCCACTTTATAAATTAATAGGCAAAGAAGGGGAATTATTGGTAGATTGAGCCTAACAAGGGGAAATTGTGTTGCTATTATATAATGTGGGTAATGGGGAGTGCACTTAGAATGCTGTACTCCCATGTCCTATGATTAAGATTAATAGAAAACTAACAACCCACTTTAGGCAGCGCTGATGATGGCCCAGATTCTTGAGGAATGAAAGTTTGGGCCACCCTCCCAGATAAAGAACAACAAATAGCAGAAGTACTTGCTGAGGACTAAGGGGATATACAGTGGTAGTGGGAAAAGGCAGTTATAAATACCACCTATGAGCAAGTAATCAGGTATAGAAATGAGCACTGTAATAGTTATGACATAAACTAGTCCATTTCCCTTTTATATGAATATTTGTGTATGTATTAAACCAAATATTCTTTCCAGTCCCACTCCCCTAGCATGTAATATGACATGGTAATATTAGTTAACTTTATATCTCCATATGTAAGTTACAAGATACCAAAGGTGGGTGTGAGTCAGTTTGAAGAACAATGAACATCACTCAGACAACACAAGAGTTTTATCTTCTTTTAAGGAAAGAGTTAGCATGTTTGTTATATAGGAGATAGCTATGTTAGGCAAAAGCATGACTTTGTTATGATCTCCATTTGGGAGTTAAATACAGTTTAAAGAGATGTGTATGGGTGCCAGTTGACAAGGGGTGGACTACAGTGGTTTTGTAATGTATCAGCTTGTCTTGAATGAACTGTACTTCTTAGAATTTCCTTCTTTGTATATTTCCAGTTATAGTGGCCACAAAAGACAATTTAGTATGAGATTTGTAGGACAGAGGTGAAGCGGCAGCCTTTCTTTTTTTCAGCGGGAAGATTGGAGTAGGCTCTTTAGCTTACACATTTTGTGTGTCTACTGGCTCGCCCTGGCATGGAACAGCACCCAGGCCTGCAGCTGCTTCACTTTGCCCCGTATCCTCTTCCCTGGGGCAGGGACGTGTTTACCTCCATGATGAAGGGAGCCAACATCTCCTGAAGGACACCTATTTCATGGATGTTGGAGTCAGTAAGAGCTGAAATGAGTCCAACCTGTGGATTACCACTTGTGCTCTTGAGTATCAGCTTGTTCTTATTCTTCACTTTATGTCCATCTTCCCTTCTCAACTGCCTTCCCTACAGACTTCAAAAGGTTTTGCACAGCAAAGGAAACCATCAACAGAATGAAAAGACCACCCATCGAATGGGAGAACATATTTGCCAATGATACGCTGATAAGGGGTTAATATCCAAAATTTCAGAAGAACTTATAAAACTCAATACCAAAAAAACCCAAACAGCCAAATTTAAAAATGGGCAAAGGACCCGAATAGATACTTCTACAAAGAAGACATACAGATGGCCAATAGACATATGAAAAGATGCTCAACATCACTAATCAGAAATGTAAATTAGAACCACAATGAGATACCACCTCATACCAGTAAGAATGGCTATCATCAATAAATCAACAAAAAACAAATATTGGTGAGGATGTGAGCTGTTGGTGGGAATGCAGATTGGTATAGCTACTGTGGAAAACAGTATGGAGTTTCCTCAAAAATTAAAAATAGAACTGCATTATGAACCAGTAATTCTACTTCTGGGAATATATTAATATCTGAAGAAACCCAAAACACTAATTCAGAAGAATATAATATTATATATATATATATATATATATATATATATATATATATATATATATATCTCACATAGACAACAGTATGGTGATTATCAGAGGGAGAAGGATGGGGGAGGTAAAAGAGTGTGTGTGTGTGTGTGTGTGTGTGTGTGTGTGTGTGTGTATAAGCGCGTATATAATTTTAATGTGAGCAACTTTAAGCTTTTTCCCTTTCTTGGCCGCTGTTCAGCCATTCAGTGAGATGTGGCTCCTTCTACCAAGTGCAAACCATTGCTTTTGGGAGAGAGAGACTGCAGAGAAAAGTTAGGACTTTATAATGTAATTACTTGAATTGTTTCAAAATATAATTACATTTTTCTGTTTCAAATGCTTTTTTTAAGCCCTTAAAAAGACAAATGGTGAAGTTTTTTAATTTAGGAGAGTTATATATAAGTGGGGAGGATCACTAGGGTGAAACTAAAATTATATATATATATATATATAAAATGGTTTGTCTAGAAAGTATCCATCCATGTGTTCAGTCATGTAATATGAAAAATAGTGACATTTATTGAAGATGATACAAGATACATTGTACATAGGACAGTGACGCCTCAGTCCCCTTCACGGTGGGCACCTGGGGACCTCATACTATTCTCCCTGTATCTCTTCCACTGTTTAAGACACAGCAAAATT
>PVKM010023216.1:0-21253 GCA_004027735.1 Carollia perspicillata | reverse complement strand
GAGCTCTGCATTTCCTTGTACAAAAGCATTCCTTATTTTTATTCTTAAAATCAAGTTTTCAAGTCCTAATGACTCATGCACCCCCACTTTAATGCTTTTGATCCACCCATGGATAAGACATAAAAGTTAACGTAGATTGTGTCATACTGAGGATGACTTAACCATGGCCAGATTCCCCTGGGAAAAGTTGGTCATCTCCCCAGGGCCCTACAGGGCAACCTGTACCTTTGGGACATGTGCAGGGATTGGGGAGGGCTGCTTCCTGCAAGCCATCCAGCACCCTCCCCCTGGGTTTCCACCCTCAGCACCCCACACATCCCAAGAGTCATCACAGACCTCAGTGGTTCGTTCATTCATTCATTCTAGAGCACGATGATGGCTCCTTTCTTGGGGACTTAGGAACTGGTTCGGTAAATAATGACTATGGGCTGCTATGCGCCAGGCGCTGTGTGGGCATTGGAGTCACGCTGGCAAACAAAGATCCCTGTTCTCATACAGACCCTACATTCTATCAGCTCAGGATACAACCTGAGAAAGAAGGCAGGCTCCTGTATAACTACGATATAATGTGATGAAGAGTTTGCCAGCACTATGGGGAAAATAGCTGTCAGGTGGTTCGGCTGGCACGTGGAAGAGGAAGTCATGGGCAACAGGCACAGTGCGAAGTGTGAGTGGCAGGACCTAGAAGCCATTCCTACACTCCCGCAGGCAGTTAAAGACCTTGACCCTCTGAATTGCTGCTCTACTTATACAGTGGGAAAAGGAAGGACTTTTGGAACTGGCAACTGGTCCTGAAGCCCAGCTCAAAGGCACCAAGAGTTTCAGCCCCAGCCAGACAGCCTCCTCCTCACAGCCACACTCCACACAGCTTGGAAACGGGGTCCCTGGAAAGCTGTTTTCCCTTCCCAATGGACAGCACGAGGCAGGAAACCTGCAGCCCCACGTGTGGTACGCTTCGTGCTAGCCATGTTCTCGAAGCCAAAGCCGGGTGTTCTGTGAAGGACACTTCCCTTGGGGAAAGGCCTTCGCCAGGGAGGAAGCTGGAAAGAGGGAGTTGCCCAGGCTCACATCTCAGGAAATAACTCTGGGACAGAAATGGATGACTGCTCTATTACTTTTTGGAGAGAGAAAAAAAGAACCCACCCTTTTCCCACTTGTAGATTGTGACACAGAGCAGCTGCTGTAGACGTAAACCCTTTCAGAAAAAGCAAAAGGAGTGTTTGGGTGATTTTTTTTTTGGACTCATTAGCCAAAGAGAATTCCCTCCCACATGACAGCTATTTGAACGTCAGCTGGACCAACATTTTTGTCTTGGCGTTCCAAATGTTTATTACCTTAAATACAAGACAACTGTGTGATTTAAGACTTACTCCCCAGCCCAGAAGCATCCATAGGATTCTCTCAGAGTAGAAATGATTGGAATACTTGGTAATAGAGGCATAAAGAGCTGAGTTTAATTTTCTTGAACAGGACTGGCAAGGCTTGAGCAGAAGAATAAATGTCATCTGAAGTGGCTTTGTGCTCCAGGATCTGTGTCCCCACCTTGGCCCGCCCCCCACCATGCACCATGGCAAACTCCACTCCTGGAATGCCCTGTTGTTCTTTTAAGTAACCCGCGTTCTTTCCCACTCCCCTGTGCTTCTCAGGGATCCCCTCCAACAAGAGGCCAGCTGCCCTGCTGCTCCTCGGGATAGCTAGCCCCGACTCCTCATGGTTCCAGTCTGACCTCAGAGTTTTTGCTGCCAGGAATTCTTCCTAAAGCACCCTTCACCCCTGCCAGGGCTCACTGTCCCTTCCCTGCATTCCCCCACGTGTATTTCAATGACTGTCCCTAACACACGGTTTTATAAACACCTGTTTCTGTTTGCCTCTCTCACTAAACTCTGAGCTACCTGCAGGTCAACACCATGCCTTTCCCATTTTTGTATCTCCAGAATTTCAGACAGATGATGGAGCACAATAAAAGTCATTTTTTAAACTCTGGCCAGTGTGCCTCAGTTGATTAGACATCGTCCCACAAAGCAAAAGGTCCCTGGTCCTATTCCAGGTCAGGACACATGCCTGGGTTGCAGGTTCAGTCCCCAGTTGGGGTGTATGAGAGAGACAACCAATTGATGTTTCTCTCTCACATCAATGTTTCTCTCCCTCTCTTTCTCCTTCCCTTCACCTCTCTCTAAAAGTAAATAAATAAAATCTTTTTTAAATGTTTGTTTTTTAAATGAGTGAGTGAATGAATGATTGAGTCTCATAAGACTGAAAATGTAAGAAGTGGGTCTGATGTAAATAACACCTGATTTTCAGAATCTAAATAGATTGCAGGTCTGGATAAGGATCCATTTGAAATAACAGGCTTCTGTGATCTGTTCATTTCTAGGTGAAAACTGCTTCCCTTGATTCACTACCTGTTTAATGTCACTTATCAAAGAAGCCTTCGCCACCACTCCATGTACATAGCAGCACCCTCCTCCCCACTCTACACTTGGTTGCTTGGCTGTTGTCTCCCCCACTCCCACCCCATTGATATTTAAGCCCCTCCAGAGCAAGGGTCTAGTCCGTTTCTTCACTCTCTATCCTGAGATCCTGGACCAGTGTTGGTAGGTCGGTGGCATACAAAGAACCATTGAACATAGGAGTGTAAGTTAAAAAAACTTGCACACACCCCGCAACTCACGTAAGCCTCTTTTTACAGGCGAGGAGAAAGACTCCCAAGGCCACTGGCTGGCCGAGCAGAGGCCGGACTCTAAGTCTGCACTCTCTGCCTTCCCCATCCTGGAGTTTCGGGACAGAAATGGGCAACCTGTGCCAAGGACAAACAAGGTAACGAGGTGGTGTGTGTGGCTGTCTCCCATTCAAGAAAGCACTTTGAACTAGTTTTCTGTGGGACTCAGGAGAGAGCTCTATTCCTCGTCATGCATGCGACCCACAGCTTCTAGAGCGTACCACCTGCCGTGGGCCAGGATCTAAAGGCTGATGCTTCCTTTACCCAGGCCTCTTCAGGGGCCATCTGGGTGATGCCCAGGAGGAAGAGCAGCAGAGGGGTGGGGGCGGCCAGGCCAAGGCGGGTAGAAGAGCAGGCAACCCCAGAAAGATGGACCTTGGTGGTGGCGGCCTCCAGCTCCCATCCACTCCGTCCCGTTGAATAACCGGGACATCAGATAAGCAGTCTTCCTTTTGGATTACATGCTCTTCAAGGACACACTATGCCTTTAGGCGAACAGCTCAGTAAATTATACTTCAATATTTTTGAAAATAATTGTTTTTGCCAAAATAATATACATTTACTGAAAAACTACAATAAAAGTACAGAAAATTCTAAAATGAATGCCAAAAATCACCTGAAATGCCACCATTTAGAGATAATTGTACTACTATTTTGTCTAGCATTCTTCTAGATATTTTTAATTCATCTATACACAAATACAGATATAACATACACTTATGATCATAATTTTACATTCACAGTTTGATTCCCTGCATGCTATTTTGCAATCTGATTTTTTCATTGATGTTTGCTATAATACTGTGGACATTTTTCTATGTCAACAAATATGCTTGTACATCTCAAAGCATGATTGCTGAGTATTGTATGTATTATTATTGTTTTCTTAATGAGCCTTTCTTTTATTGTAAAATTGGTTTGTCCCCAATTCCTTGTCATTAGAAAAGTTTCTGCCCTGGCTGGTATGGCTCAGTGGATTGAGTGCTGGCCTGCGAACCAAAGGGTCACTGGTTCGATTCCCAGTCAGGGCGCATGCCTGGGTTTCGAGACAGATCCTCAGTTGGGTTGGGAGCATGCAAGAGGCAGCCAGTCAATGTTTTTTAGCACATCAATGTTTCTGTCCCTTTCTTTCTCCCACCTTTACCCTCTCTCTAAAATAAATAAATAAATCATTTTTTTTAAAAGAAAAATTCCTAAAATATTTTCTATTCTCATTAAATGAGTAAAATTGGTATTGCTGGCACAAAGAATGCGCACATCCTACAATTGAATACATATAGCATACTGCCATCCATAACAGAGAGCCAAAATTACACTGCCTCCTACAGAGGCACCGGGTTTTAAACTTGACCTTATACTTTCGTCTTCATGTTAGTTTCATAGGTCAAAAGTCATGGCTCCAATGTACCCTGGGTGTGAAAGTCCCACATGGGGACTACAAAAGTGCAATAATGCTGTGACAGAAAATGTAGATAACTTTTTTCTTCTTTGAAAACAAAGTAAAATATAAGTAGATTCACAACTAGCCTTTCTCCTAATATTAGCAAGTTAAGATTGTCATTATTTTACGACAAAAAGGATATCCTTTCGGCCTGGAATGCAGAAGAACAAGAATTTGGCTCTCAAAAATACTAATTGTTTAAAGGAAACTTGCTCCCAAAGCCAGCACCTTTGCCACACTGAAGACAATACTGCCACACGTCATCAAGGCAAGGTCTTGACTGGACAACACATAGTCTGAATTTCTCATTTCCAAATAAATGTCGTATCAGTCTGTTTTTAGAAACTCAAACTATGCCTGCAGAACCAGTTCCAAATGGTCCCATCTCATTTTTAACCAAGATCCTGAGTTTCCTTTTGGAGACAACAACCCAAAACCACAAGTCACGCAGCCACAGCCTGCGCAGAGGAGAGAACTTTGACCTCCAGCTGCACCGGAACCAAAGCCTCGCAGCTCCCTGCTGAGGAACCAAAGGATCAGGACCTAGCCACAGCTGGAAAATCGAGACCCTTTCAGAAGCAAAATGTCTGCTGTCCAGGACGATCTGGTGCAGAAGCTCCTTACCATCGATGACCAAGTTCCAAAGCTCCCCAGTGAAAACTGGCCCACCAGTGCTCCCGCATACTCGTTCCCCTAACTCCTTTAACTGTACCACAATCCCCACTGTAAGCCATCTGAGACTTCGGTTTTCTTCCCACTCTCCTCGCAGGGTGCCCTGGAAGACAGTGACTCTAATTCCCCCACCGCAGTTCTCAGTGGTCAGTGGTTGACTTTGCTGCACTTCAGGCGGAGGAACTGTCTTCCTGTCGGGCTACAAGTCTAAGGATCAGCTCCTTCCAGAAGCTTTCTCTGAACCTCCCCAGCAGCCAGATGAGTATCCTTGATCTTTCTCCTTGGTAGTTACCCTCACAATGCGCCTACCAAAATTCATTGTACTTCCTGTATATGTGTCCATTTCTGCTTCTGAGTTATGAATTGCACTAAAGGTTGCTGACTAGGTGAGAGTCCATACATGAAACAGAGTTAGTGTGTGCAAGAGTTCTGCCTCAGTACTTGAATATATCCTAGACAGTGAAAAACCATCTGGATAAAAAAAAAAAGAGTCATTACTCGTGATGACCCCTGTCCGTATGTAGCCCAAGGTTACACTCCTTTCACGTTAACTGGGAGCAGGATTGTATTCTTCTCTGACTAATGGATGGACCAGATTGATGTGTTCGTCTATTCTTATTCATTTTTTTCTTCTTACTTTTCATGAGTAGTCCGTTTATATGTTTCAGATCATTTCAGTAGATGTCTCCCTTGATCTGGCAGTGCAATAAAATCTACCAAGTCCAATTCTCCAAAAACTCAAATTTAAGCATTAAATCAGATTAGCATCAAATTTAGGTAGCTGAACAGTCCTCACTTCCCCAAGGAAACTCTGTGGTTATAATAAGTAGAAGAGGAAAATGGCTTAGAGCAATTAAAAATGAATTCTCTCAGTCCTAAACCTACAAGAAGCTCATTTTCTTAACCAGGTATTCCAATGGTACAGTAGTAAACATAGCTTCTTATTTTAAGTAGCCAACACTGACCAATAAAGGGGATGTTCTCATTTATGTGCTGCTGACTTCTGTGTCTCACACGAATTGCACTAAGTTCACAGAGCAGCAACTCACAGTACAGTGAACATCTCACTCTTGTTTCTCCCCAACTTACTGGTAATTAATCCCCCACCTTCACTTGATTAGAGGCCAGAAAGTGACTCATATCCATCTCCTGTTTCTCTAAACAGCCCCCATCTTCTAATTAAGCACAACACTTTCAAGTTCTGTATGAATTGACATACTCAACTGATCTTTCCTGGAATAGTAAAAATGGACTCGTGTTATCATAATATCACAAAGGTGTATTGTCTTGCCCTTCCTCAAGGAGTAACTCACTAATGTCTCCCGAAGAGGAGGAGGAATGTAAACTGGTTCTCGTCTGCTCTACCATCACAATCAGGAAGTGAGGAGTGCCTCGTAGGCCAGTCTATGTTTCCTCCTCATGGAAACAGACCCCTATCCATCCTGCCACGGGAACGGCATTGTCAACAGCAGGCAAAACGGTGCTGCTCCTCCTAAATGTCAAGGCTGTACTTTACAGCCTGCCCCTCTTACTTGACCAGGAATGTCAGAAGCACAATGTCTATCCTAGTCTCTGAAACTTTTCAGAAGCCAACATTCTACTTTTTCTTGTGTAGGAACATCTTTGAGGAGACCAAATGTAACATTTAATAACCTGGCTTACAGTAAAAGTGGCCTTGACTTCAAAGGCCATTCCTCAAACCCTATATTTATTTTTGAAAGGCTTTATTTACTTATTTTTAGAGAGAGGGGAAGGAAGGAAGAAAGAGAGGGAGAGAAACATCGATGTGTGGTTGCCTTTCACGTACCCGCTACTGGGGAGCTGGCCTGCAACCCAGGCATGTGTCCTGACTGGGATTCAAACCGACAACCCTTTCTTTCACAGGCCAGCACTCAATCCACTGGGCCACACCAGCCAGGGTCGAATTCTGTATTTAATAATGGCATTCAGCAAAGTGTCACAGTTGGCCTTCAGATGCACTCCAGTACCACGCTCATAGTAGGTGCTCCATAACGTAGGATTTTTTAAAATAAGGAACTAGAAGCATAGAAACAATTTAAGCACTGTGCTTCACAAGGGCAGGGATAGCAGAGGTCACGGCATGAGATTCTGGGCCGAATCAAACCCCTAAAAGCGCTACAGGTCTAAAGATGTCAACTGTAACCCACTAGCTGCTGCCAAAGAAGTCCCTGAAGAGCCTGAAATCTTAAATAATTACTTTTCGACTCACAGAGTGTGAAGCATGTCAGACACAACCTGGAATTTAGATATAGGCTGTTAAGAAACTCCCAAAAAAAAACCTGAGAGGCCCCATAAATCGAGATATGAGAGAAAACAATGAACAGGGACACCAGCTGCCTCGAGCTCTCCAACCCATCAGACAGCTTCTTAGACTGTGTCTGATTGTGATTTTCATGGTGGAGTTTCATTTGTTTTATTGCCCAAATTACAAGGTTCAAATTTCTCAGTATAATGCTAAACAACTTGCTGGCACTCTTACATAGAGAGGGATTTTGCAAATTCATTGAACTTGGGAGTTGGAAAAAAATGCATCGAATCTGCCCCTTGTTCATTTGAATGAACAGGTTAAGTGTTAAGGAGAGTGATAAAGCGCTCCCTCCGGAGTTACAGATGCTGGGCTAACTAGGAGCCCCTTACTGAGTGTGTGGGTCCCGGGCAAATTTCTTGGTACCACAAAGCCATAGCTTCCTCAACTCTAAAAGGGAGATGATAATGCCAACCCTTCTGGGACTGAGAAGAGTTATATAAAAGTGCTTAGCAGAGTGTTTTACAGATGATAAAATGGTCAATAAATAAGGGTCATTATTATTGCTATTTTTATTCCAGGGCCTGGCATTAGTGAGCATTCACTAATTAGTAGTAATAGTGGCCATTATTAATCACTGTTTTTACTGCCCAAGGTGGCAAGGGCATTTTTCTAGGTAACTCAGCTAGAACCCAGGTGGCCCAAGTCCCTTATCTCTTTTTCTAAAGGATTTACATTTAAACAATCAAAAGGCAGGACTCCCTTCCATAATCATAGATTGAAGAGCATTAGTCAAGAATTTCACAGGAGAAAAAAGCCACAATTTCTGCTGAATGGTAGTCTGTTTGTACCATTGTTATGCATAAAACCAAGAAGTAAGCACTTTTCTTACAGTGGAGAACAAACTCACTGAAAGACTGCACAGCACACATGGGGTGATGTTGCAGCTTCCTGAGTTAAACCAACATCTTTTTTATATAAATGCCCATCTTTTGTGGAGTAACACTTTAGCAACTAGATATATATAAATATAAGGAAGTACTGAGCTGCTGGGGAAAATATTGCAAAAGTCTTTGTTCGGGTTCTGTTGTGGGGTTTTTTGTTTTTTGGTTTTTAGAGCAGTGCTTTTCCCCAGCTGAAATGCATAAGACTCACCTGCGAAGTGCATTAAATGCAGAAGAGCCCGATTCAGCCAATCCGAGTCCTGCCTGACTGACAGTGTGCATTTCTAACAAGATCCTGCGTGATGCTTGCTAGGTGCTGCCGGTTAGAGGAACTCACTTGAGTAGCCAGGCAGTGTCCGGCCCAACTTGGTTAAATTCATGAGCGATTATAACGAGGCAAGTGTTCAGACGGCAGAACCCACTGAGAAGCAGGGAACAGGGATTCCGTGCCACCTGCTGAGCAGAGGTTTGATTTGTGTCTTAGCAGCGACCGAAGGCCAGCCAGGGAGGAGCACAGGTCAGTGCCTGTCCCTGCCTCTCCAGCCGCATGGCCACATCTGACCCAGCTCCTTGCTGTTCCTGAGAAGCTGTGGTTTCAGCCTCAAGAAACTGGCATCGCTGCCTCCACCCCCACCCCCACACCACTACCATTGACAAGAATCCTTTTGGATTAAGGGTTACCGGAGGCATCAAAGATAATCAAGAGTCATTTGCATTAGATTTTTTCACAATTTTGAAGGACTTCACTCTTTTGAAAAGGTTGTATTGTGTTTTGCAACTTGCTGTGCATTTGAAATTATTGCAAAGTGAAAAGTTAAAACAATGCTTTAAATGTGAAAGAGATTAAAATTCCCTGGTTTTCTACTTTTCTATATCTCTCAAAAATGTATTCATTTTATTTCCCCCATTGAGAATATTTTCTTGACACTGGCACTAAAAGTTTGCTGCTTGACTTTTATTGTCATAAATATTACCTAAACTGTCTCTTCTAAGTTCTTGAAACGGCACCGCACTTAGTCTACTGCAATGGCAAATCTGCCCTCCTCCTTGTGTATCCAGACTGACCCTGAATATCCCTCCCTTCCTGCTGTAGGTACCTTTTTTTTTCCATCCGAACTCCCAAAGCACTCACAGACCGTATCACATCACTTAACAATTACATTATCTTTCGTGCATTTCCAACCTCTTTCAGATAAAATTCTGCCTCCCCAAATGAACTGTTAGTTTTTTAAAATTGGAATTTACATATTGCTCCTTATGTATTCATCACAGCACCCAACACAAAGCTAATTAGCACGGAGTAGAAATTCCATCGATATTTGTCACAAGCGGAGTTGAGAGACAGATTTACTGAACGGGCTGACTGGACCTTGTGGGCTTTCTTCAGAGTCAGTATCAGACAGTACCTTCCAAATGGTGACTAATTAATCTGTAGTGAACTAGCAGGTTATCCAGAAAATAGGCCTAATCCACAGTATTCTCCCAGATAAAAGCAAATCAGAGGTCTATGCTTCAAACTCCAGCCTAAACTTGTGTGTCTCAAAGGTACTCAGGTCGCTGGGAGGTACAACTCCAGCCAGGAGCTCTGGACTCACATCCCTTTGGTTTTAATCAAGCCTCCCCCCTAAGCTGGTCATATTAGCAGGCCACAGGGTCCTCATTCATTAAGGGGATGACCAGAGCACCCACCTCAAAGCCTTCGCTGTACGTTAAATGAAGCTGTCCACGCAAAGCCCCTAGCATGGGCTCTGGGACAACGTGAAACAAGCAAGGCACCAAATGCTCAGTAAACATGAGGGATTGCTGTCCTTCCCCGGGGAAAGTAGAGGAAACTAGATATTACATCCAAACAATCCTCTAGGTGTTAAAAGTGAGCTCCCTAAAGCTACATTTCCAGTAAAGCAAGAATAAAGGGAATAAAGAGTCAAAGGAAAATGAGTTGTCTTCCTATCTAAATTTCCCCAGGATTAAAGAAACTCACAAGGTTTGCCTCAGGTGGCACTCAGTTGCTGCATACCACATTTATTTTGCTTAAATACGAAAGACTTCTTAACTTAATTTTCATAAAGGAAAGAGAGAGGCAGGAAAAGGGGCAAGAGGGCAGGAGGGGGGAAGGGCACGTGCCCCAGCTTCAGGGATGAAACCCTTCCTTCTGCTGTTCGATGCAGAAGGGGGAATTCTGAGTGGCAATTAGGAAAAGACAGTTGCCATGGCAAACACATCTGTTCAACAATAGATGAAATCATGAGGTACAGCAGAACATGAATGGCCAGTGAGGACTTTAGCTATTGTCCTGGTGTGCACCCAGGAGAGAAAGACCAGAGCTATTTGTTTCTGTGCATGTGTTTGAATTCTGCCTAGATCTCCCCCAGGGACCAGCATCCACGCACCCAACTTGTTATAGTGTTACTTCAGACTCTCTCCACCTTGCTGGTACTTTTATTTTTCAATGGTCCATGCTATTTACTTCTATCCTGTCATCTGTGTGAAATAGGTGGGGTGCAAATCATTATTCACAGTTTAGAGATGAAAATAAGGCACAATCAAGTTAAATAACTTCTTCTCTGTTGCAAAGCCAACCTTGAATGGAACCCAAGTACACACTGATGCACTTTCCCGGCTCCGAAGCTGGTGTTGGTGCCAGTTCTAGTTCTGACTCTAGTGCCTTTGAACTTCAGTATACCCAGAGGCTGTGAATTGGGCCAGGCCCATGCCCTCAACCAGTTCTCCAAGGTCACAGATACCAGACACTGAAAGATTGCACCCTGCTCCCTGCCCACCCCCAGGCCCTATTCTTGCACTTCCTGGCACCTCTACCAGCTAGCACCTCGGTGCAAGGAGCCCGTAGGACAAAGATGCCCTCTCTGTAATCAGACTCTCACTTCCCACATCCTCGGCAGTGGAACCAGGACGGAAGAGCCTGCGTGGCTGCCTCCACTGTTTGTTTTTTCACTACTGAGTTGGCAAGGATGGACATTGTTGATTTACAATTAGAAGCAGCATGCTTCTTCAAATATTAATATTAATAACTACAATGCTGAACACATGAAAAGGTCTTTTCATCTTCAAAGCACTTTGAAGACATTAACTCATTAGCTCTCCCTTCCCTCCATTCGGGAACAACAGGTAAGTAAGACTCTCAATAGCACTTGGTGGCCACCCAGCACCCCTCCGTGCCTAAGTGGCCCATGCCTGCAGAAGCAGAAGGGTTTTCTGCTTAGATAAAAGGAGACATGATGCAATCCAGAACCACAACTGATGAAGGAGTCCAAGTGTCAGTCATCTTACAAATCAAATGGAGCTGCCAGAGTTATCATTTTAGCATCTGTATTTACTGTTGCTTAACAAATATCTATCTTTTCAGTTGCACAGTAGTGGTATAAGGTAGGAAGAAAATGGCCTTGAGATTAAAAAAAAAAAAAAGACTTACCTAAAAGATAATAAGGATAACCTACAATCGAATGCCTTGATCTCTGTATCTGTAACCCAGCCTTTTTTCAACAGTTCGCCCACACAAAATGCTACTTTAAAAGGAGGTAGCAGAGACGTTTTAACAGTAGATGAGCCACCACAAAGTGGAATTTCTGGGTGAAGTCACCGCATGGCAGGGGATGGCATCTGCTCCCCCTGCTTTTTTGTGGAGTGCCCCTCAAGTCCAGCTCCACTGTGGAGGTGAGAGATGCCCCCCAATCCAGAGACCCCCATCTCAACTACAGTCCAACAGACAGAAAGAACCTTGGAAAACTGTGAATCACAAGTCAGAGAAAATCACCGAAAAGGCTAGTTTGGTTTGCAATATTCAAACCTGCAACAATTTCCTCTCTATAAAAGCAACTCATTAAGCTGCTAGGAAAAAAACAAAAAGATGTAAAACAATAGGCTCTCTAGGAGTGAAAGAGGTAAAAATGAAGAGATTTCTACGTTTAACTACAGCTTTAGTTCTTTGGAAGTGCTCCAACAGGCGAAGAAAATTCAGTTTCTGACATGTAATCTGTGAGTGTCTCAAACGTGCCTGGCTTCACGTTTATGGACCAGGAAAAGGAGTGAAGTATAGTCTTAATGTTAGACTCTTTGAACAAGATAAGAAAGTAGTTTTGAAAACTGGTGTTAAACGCTTGAGTGGAAAATACAGGAAAATCTGAAAAGAGAAAAACTCACTTGTATCCTGAAAGTTCCCCTCGATTCATCATTTAATTACACAGAATTTTTTTAAAAAGGAAAAGGAAAAGGGACAGCGAAGTTTTAGGCAGAAACTCACACCTTACTCACTACTTTGCCGGAGAGACTGGGTGGTGAATCGGTCCTGAGCGAGCTTCCCTCAACGTCCGTCCGTCCGCGGTCTCTTTCCAACTACCTGCGGGAATCCAGGGCTCAGTGGCTAGAGGATGCAAAGACCATAATTTCCCTAATAGAGCTGCCTCTTTAAATTGGGGGGTGTGGTCACGCCCGGGAAAACTGAAGAAAAAGCAGGATTTTGCTAGCCCCTGATATCACGGAGACAGCCACTAGGAAGGCTTTTCTGTCTAGACGGAAAAGCAAATCGTGTTACTGGCTGAGATAACCTCAAATCACACCTTTTTGTCTATCCTTCAGATTATCCTTCAATTAACATATAACTCAGCCTTCGGGAGTAACAGGGAGGGAGATGAAGAAAATGGAAGCGGCTCAATGGGACAGCACCCTCTCTCAGCCTTTGCCGATGCATTGCATCTCACTCTCTATGGACTACGTGAATGTTTACACTTCACATTTCTTACTCTCAGTGGAGCCCCATTTAACCTAAGCAAGAGGTAGGAGAGGGGGAGGACTGGAAAGGCTGTCAGAAAAAGGATGTCCCCCACCCAGCCACCTGCTTGGGCTTCTGGTATCTCCAGGAACCTGATGGGAAATATGATAGCTTCAGGAAAGGAAAATAATTCAATGGAAGGGAGCTGACCAAATAGCAAGTTGTGATTTCTGAAAAGTAAAGCTAAAACACGATCTTCATATCAGCCTGGTTTTAGGACATCCCTAAAATAGATTAGTTTGGTGACCCTGAGTCCAAGTTCATGGTACAGGAATAAAAGTGCAGACATATTCATGTACTAGTCATTCAGATAAAATGTAAACAGTGTGAAAATGTTGCATCTCATCTATCTGGAAACATGTAGCAGCTTTTATTCACATAGTCAGAATTCTGGCGAGAATGTTACAGTGTAATAGTGATTTCTACATAGAGAGCTTTTCCATTACAGAATTTTTTTAAGTCACTATTTGGCTGCTTAATTTAAGACTTTGATCCTGAAAGATTCTGTTTTCTTTCAGTAATAGATGCGAGCTACAATTTGCCATGGTTGTCTTCTTTCTTTCCTAATGAAGACACAAATGTTCAAGGTGGAAAGTCTATGAAAATCTAATAAATGCCATTCAGAGCAACATCATTGTTCTCCTTCATTGCACAGAGCTAGCAGGGCAGTTAAGATGGTATTGTAATTAAACCAAGAATTTACTGCTTATCTTTTGCTTTTAAATGTCTATGCCAAGCACTGTGCTAGACCCTAGGAATACAACTAGTTCCCACTGTAGTGTGAAGACAGACGTAAATCAACAATCTCAATCACACACAACACATGTTATGAGAGGAGTCTATGAGGAAAGCTCTGCAAGCTTTGGTCTGTGCCCTTCTAGCTTACTCAGTTCCATTTAAAAAGCCCAGGTCAGTTAAACCATTCGCAACTAATTATAATCGCATTACTCACTATGTTTGCAAGAGAGTTGAAAGACAAAGAGAAGACTTGGATTCTTGTCCTGTAAGAGTGTGCAGTGTGATCATTGAGGAGCTCTAGTATCTGGAGTTGTCTGCAAAGGGTTCATATGAACAGTCACCCTTTCAGACTCTCCTCTATCACTGCCTATCATGGTGTGAAAAAGCACAAGCTGGGCATCCCTATGGTGCGAAATAAGCCACCACTGGCATAAACTGCCTGGAACATGCCCCAGAGAGCAGTAAACTTTGTTTCAAACAGTATCTGCAAAAACATAGCATTAGATGGGTATCCACGTGCACAAGAATGAAGTGGGACCCTTACCTTACACATACACAAAAATCAACTCAAAATGGGTCAAAAACCTAAATAAAAGCACTAAAGCCATAAAAGTCATAAAAAACATCGAAGGAAACTTCATGACATTGGATTTGGCAATGATTTCTTGGACATGACACCAAAAGCACAGACAGCAGATGATAGATAAGTTGGACTTGATCGAAATTTAAAACTTTGGTACATCAAAGGACACTATTAAAAAAACGAATGGGAGAAAATATTTGTTAATCACAAGGGATAAGTATTCAGAACATATAAAGAACTCTTACAACTCAACAACAGCAATACAAATCTCAACTTAAAAAAATAGGCAAAAAACATGAGGAGACATTTCTCCAAAGATATTCAAATGACCAATAAGCACCTAAAAAGATAGTCAACATCGCTAATCATTAGGAGAATGCAAATCAAAACCACAATGAGATACTACTTCACACCTATTAAGATGGCTATCATCTAAACAACAGAAAATGCGTGTTGATGAGGATGTGCGATTGGAGCCCTTTCACGTTGCTGGCAAAACGTAAAATGGCGCAGCCACTCTGGAGAGCAGCACGGCAGTTCCTCACAGACCCAAACACACAGCAGCGTGTGGTCCAGTAATTCCGGTTGCAGGTGTCTATCCAAGGGCATGGAAAGCAGGGACCCAGGCAGATATTTGTGCCCCAATGTCATAGCAGCCTTGTTCACGTCAGTCAAAAGGTAGAAACAACCCAAATGCCCATCAACAGATGAATGAATGAACAAAACGTTTATGGCTCAGACGACAAAACATTATTTAGCTTTAAAAGAGAATGAAATTCTGGCACATGCTACAACATGAATGAGTCTCGAGGATAGTATACTAAACAGAACAAGCCAAAGGACAAATATTGTACAATTCCACTTAGAGGAGGCACCTAAAATAGTCGCGTTCTTAGAGATGGCACGTAGAGCAGAGGTCTCCAGGGTCTGGAGGGGAGAGGAGAGCAGGGCCTCGGTGTCCGATGAGGCCATTGTTCCAATTCGAGGTGAAAAAAGTTGGATGGTGCTGACATATGCTTAATGCGAATGAGCCATGCAGTTAAAAATGTGAGGGTAACTTTTAAGTTACATATATTTTACAAAAAACAAAAAACTGTACAGCATGTATAGGGGGACGGAGGCCATCCCCTGAAAGAAGGCTTTCTGACCCGCATGGATTTACAGGGCAGAGGACAGGGATGATCGGGAAGGAGAGAGCTCGGATTCTCGGGGAGGAGCTCGGGACCTCCCTCCGTCCCCGTCCCCGGGATGACGCGGCAGCCCCGCCTTGCGAGCTGTTGAGTTAGCTGGATAATTGGACGAGTGTGTGAAAAGTAAACGGAGAACGCAATACTGCTTATCCTTTTCCATGCTCTGTGATATTAAACCCTATGGCGACGGACCTCGGTTGACATGACTACGTATTTTAAGATCCTGGAGAAAAAATTTAACCCAGTGGCTTAGGAGACACGCGATCTGTTGGCTCCCATTGAACGAGTTATAGGAAAAGAGGTGTTTGCTGCTCCGAAGGAGTAACTAACTCCATAGCCCGGAGGAAGGAAGGGTAGTGTCAGCAGAGTTCAGACACAGTTGGAATAGGGCCGGAATTAATTTCTAGATTAGTTACCACCAAACTATTTGCTGTTCTTACTGTGAAGAAATCTGGTTCTTTTTTCCCTCTGCATAGCAAGATACATTGCAAATTAGTATCTCCTAAGAGGAAAAGTGGAGAGGCATCTCCAGAATGTTGAACCCTTCCGCCACCAGCTTCTCTCGCTCCCACTCCAAACCCCAAAATGCAGGCACTGCCTCCACAGGGACCTGTGATGTTCTCTAAACCACCGTCAGCACAGAGTAAGGGTTGAATGTGAACTGAACAATGACATTAAATTTAATGAGAAACAAGGCAAAATATCAGCCACTTATTGTATTCCCCATATTTTCTCCTCTTTCTGATGCTTCAGAAGACGCCATATATGCAGGACAGTGGTATCTAAACAAATTACCCAAACTGAGTCGGGATGCAATCCAGAGACTGCAGTCGTCACCAGATGTCGAAGGGGCCCCAGAAGATAAGATGAAAGGAAAGCAAGGAGCGAAGAACCTTCGTCTATTCACGCTCCAGCTCTGGAACTTCTTATCCTGTACTTTGTAATGAATCTATCTCCCTTCCATGATCAAAAGCCAAGCCTTTGTCTCAAGCCCCAGATGGATCAGAAGTGGCACACATACGTGTGCACGCACATCTGGCACCCAGGTGCTGGCCCTCGTGTGTGCCGGAGAGGCTAGGGAGACACTCGAGTTCCTCACATAGTCCTCCCAGGACCGCACAGTGGGCTGTGCCACTGTCCTTTGGACCCACTTTCTGTTGCTTCCTCCCTGAACGGTGGTTTAGATAAGCTGGGTGAAGACGCTTCTCCATCCTGGTTCTCTGGAGCCTGCTGAACATCCTTCAGGTCCCGGACATTCAGAGCCTTCCAACAGAGCGGACGACTGTGGGGCCGTGGCCCACTGACAACCCATCTCTGACTACCTCCTTCTTTGACTTTATTTTTCTCTCTGTACTGTTGTCTCTCTGCTCCACTGTGTCCTCCAAACACATTTACTTTTTCTCGCTGGCAGTCTAATTCCTGCAAGTATTTATAAACTTCCATTTTGAATTATAAAAGTAATAGGTGGTTGTGACATAATCCAACAATACAGTAGAGTATGAATTAAAACCTGAAACCCCCACCCATGCCCCCTTCCACACAGTGTCACAGCCAAAAGTGAATTACTGTTTCCAGTTCCACAGGCAGCCCTTTGCCTTTTTCCTATGCCCTTCTCAACTTATTTTGTTGTATGTATTGGGTTGTTGTCTATTTTTCATTTTAGCATGCTACATTTGGGGTTTTTTCACTTTTATCGTTATTCTATTGCAGTTGTCCCAAGTTCCCCCCCTCTGCCCTCCTCTGCCCAGCCCACCTCCCTCCCACAATCAATCCCCACACCATCGTCCATGTCCATGGGTCATTCACACACGTTCTTTGACTAATCCCGTCGCCTTCTTCCCACCATTTCCTCCTCCCCCCAACTCCTCTGGCCTCTGTCAGTCCGTTCCCTATGTCTGTGCCTCTGGTTCTCTTTCACTTGTTAGTTTATTTTGTTCATTGGGTTCCTCTAAGTGAGATCATATGGTATTTGTCTTTCACCGACAGGTTTATTTCACTCAGCATAATGTTCTCCAGTTCCATCCATGATGTTGCCAAGGGTGGGAGTTCCTTCCTTCTTTCTGTGTAGTATTCCATTGTGTGAATGTACCAGTTTTTTGATCCACTCATCTTGAGATATACCCTCAGACCTGTCATAATGGCCATCATTAATAAATCAAAAACAGTAAGTGCTGGCCAGGATGTTGAAAGAAGGGAACCCTAGTGCACTGTTGGTGGGAATACAGACTGGTGCAGCCACTGTGGAAAAGAGTAAGGAATTTCCTCAAAATATTAAAAATAGAACTGTTTCCCTGGCTGGTGTGGCTCAGTGGATTGAGTGCTGGCCTATAAACCAAAGGGTCACTGGTTCAATTCCCAGTAGGGTCACATGCCTGAGTTGCAGGCCAGGTCCCCAATAGGGAGTGTGCAAGAGGCAACCACACATTGATGTTTCTCTCCTTCTCTTTCTCCCTCTCTTCCCCTCTTTCTAAAAAATAAATAAATAAAATTTTTTAAAGAAATGGAACTGCTTTTTGATGCATTGATTCCACTGCTGGGAATATAACCTAAGGACCCCCAAACACCAGTTCAAAAGAACTTATGCACCCTTGTGTTCATAGCAGCGCTCTTTACGATAGCCAAGTGTTGTATGTACCATTGTGCCTCTTGTTACCACACATTCATCAGTGCACTTACCGGTGTTGTCTTCCCATGCCTGCCCCCATCACAGCAACCTCATGAATTTCAGCAACTAAGCAGCGATCCTCAGTCACATGTCATCAGCTCCAGCTCAAGTCCTCTTTCCTCTGTATCTCTCCGAACACCTCGGTCTTCTCTTCCTGCATCTCTCAGGTAGCCATCTTCTCGTCCATACGTTGTCACAATGTGCTATTTGAGTCTTTGTTATCTCCTTCCCGTGACTCGCCTGCCTTATCTCCCTTCTTGCTTCTTATATTGGAAATAGTCACAGAAAGTGCTCCCTAGCATACAACCTTGAACATAGTGCATATTAATATGGTCCAGATATCAGGCGAAAATATAGTGTGTACCATAGGACACCATTTTTCCTGAAATAGAGAGGCATAAATCTCCCAAGTTTGAGTGATCCTTTCTGGCGGTAGGAGAGGGGTTTTGTTTTTGTTTTTGTTTGTTTTGTTTTTTATTCTTGTCATGTTTGTGTTTTCTGGTCTTCATACAATGTTGTATTCCATCTGTAATTAGAAAAAAAGCAAATTATATTTTTAAATGTGTGATTTTATTAGCCCGATTCAGACTGCAGTAGAACACAGTGTTCTGACACAGACTCTGAGGCTAACCTGCCCCAGTTTGAACCCCAGCCCAGCTTCTTTCTGTTACCATGGGCATTTTATTTAAGATTCTTGCTCTTCTGTCTCCTCACATGTGAAACAAGGACAACAATGCATACCTCAGGGATTATTGTGAGGAAGACAGAGGCAGTGAGTGTTGAGTCTGGATTTCATAATATGAATCACTGTCACCCACGGCCGGGCCAGGACTAGACCCAAGGCTTCCATTTCCCCGCCCAGCGTCATCTCACTGCCCATCATCTCACACTCACTGAGTGCGCCCTGCAGGAACACTCAGCGGAAGAGAAGCCAGAGGCCGATCCTCCCACCGGCTCAGTGCTGGCTTGCCGAGTAAAGAGGCTGATGCAGCACCCAGTCATGGAGCTGGGACAAGCTGGCTGAGAGAAGGGGTCCTGCTGAGTCTGGAGAAGAGCAGCTGTGGCTGTGTCTCCGTGGCTCACACCCAGTAACACTGACTGCGTTACTTTGTCCTTTTGAAACAGTCCACTGTTTACAGACGGAGTCCAGCCTTGGAGTCAGGTCTTCCTCTCAGGACTCCATGCAACAGAACCAGCCCTTTGAATTCCCCCAGGTGTGTTCTCTCATCCCAATTTAGAGCACAGCTCACCTTCATTGAAGGGACACTGAGACCATTAATATATTTCCTGATCTATATTGGATGAAGTGATCCTTTGGGCCCCATCATTTATGGGAGGCTGCCAGCTATTCCAGGAGTTCTGCTTTCTCTAAGGAACTCAGGAAGTCACTGCCTCAGCTCCAACTGTACACTCTCTGTGTGCCTCCAATATCTCTCTACCTGTGCCCTAGGCCTGGACTAACTCGGGAGCATCTGCTAAGACAAGATACGCTTCTCAGGGCAGGACCATCAAGACTCATAGCTGTAGAAGCCATGAGTTGGTAAGCTAGGCAGAATCTTCGGGGATTCTGCAATCTCTTCACTTTCCAGATAAGTAATGAGAATCAGAGAGATATATTTCTTGTTTGAGGGAAAGCCGTTAAATAAATTCATCACATTGCTTCAAAGCTAACTGGTTACCTATCCACAGAAACCACTGTCAGCTCCATATTGAGCATCTTGAGTCAGTCCAGAGATTTGTGTTTGGAGCTAGGATAAGCAGTACTAAAGCAGTATAACTATTCAAATCAGTTGGACTGTTGACAGAGTAATTCTTCCATTTTCATAGCAAATGTCTGCTGACTCGGTAGATAGCTCAGTCCCCATTAGACCAGGAGAGGAAATGGCAATCCAATGGTCCACAAAATGTTATCATGAGTTCTGCTGTTTCAAAACACACTTAGGACCAGAAGTCCAGTAACCACAGCCAGCTGTGACCATGAATGCATCGAGAGATTTATAGAAAGCCACATTTATCATTTGTTCATGTACTCATTATTCTGGCCTGCAGCTGATGAATGGTTCAAAGTAGGTTGGTTTGTTTTGAGCCTTTTTGAAACACATTTCAACCAAGTGCCAGGTTTGCTGCCATCCTGGCTACTTCCCTTTCTTCCTCAACAGAGCCAGCGCTATCCCTGAACTCAGGGACCAGGAAGATGGATTAAGAAGACCCAGATGTCTCAGGCATTTACATACATCTGGCCTCAACCTGACGTCTACCTCTGCAAGGAGGCTTTTTCCAACCACCACATCTCCGTTCTCTCACTAGGCTATGTCTCTCATTATATGCTTTAGTGATGTTCTATTTTCTCTTTTCTCTCAAGAATTATATTGTAGTTTTTTGCGTATGTCCATCTCCTTTGTTTATTGTAAAATTCCAGGAGACAAGAAATGGATCAGCCCTGTTTACCATGGTTTCTGCAATTCTTATCATTGTGCCAGAAACCTAAAGTAAAGGTTAACTAAATAGCTGATGGATGAATGGATGGATAGACCATGGACAGATAGATTGTTGAATGAATGAAGAAATGTAAAGTTGGATATTTGAATGTTGGCCATATAGTATCTAGTTTACCTGTAATTTTTTAACTTTCTTAATCCTTCTCCCATTGTTAATACTGTTATTGCACGACGTGACACCAAATTCTGCCACCCAATTCTGACCCTAGATTACATATCCTACCACTGTTTCAGCATAGACTTTTCCCCAATCAACACAAAAACAAGTCTTTCAAGAGAATAATGTAATTTTTTGCAGAGCAAAAAGTAAAGTGAAAAACTAACTGGCTTATTTCACTTAGCATAGTGTTCTTTGGGTCCGTCCATACTGTTGCAAAGGATAAAAGTTTCTTATTTTACTGCAGATCAGTATTCCATTGTATAAATGGCCCATAGCTGTTTTATCCTTTCATTTACTGATGGACATGTGTGCTGCTTCCATATCTTGGCCATTGTAAATAACACTGCAGCCGGGTGAGGTGGCAGGGGGTTAGGGGTGGAGGGACTGGGCAAAAAGGAAGAAGGACTCATGAACATGGGGGACAGTGTGGTTAAGTGCTGGGACGAGAGGGGTGTATAAGGGGACTAAATGGTCATGGAAAAATACAATAAAGATTTTTTAAAAAGAAAGATAAGAAAGAAAGAAAGAAAGAAAGAAAGAAAGAAAGAAAGAAAGAAAGAAAGAAAGAAAGAAAGAAAGAAAGAAAGAAAG